>WOVY01002729.1:0-40000 GCA_013436015.1 Rhipicephalus annulatus | reverse complement strand
AAGGGGGGGAGGGACTACTTGAGCGAAATGAATTTGAGCACATTTCTTAACAGTTGTGACCCCGCCCCTACCAAAAAAAATGCGGGGACTATAGAAGAAGCTATAGAACAAACACCACTTACAGCTCTTTAGTGGCTACTTGGTCTACCCCTGTTCTTTTGCGCATACTCGTTAAAAAAAAGGTTTTCCAAATAGGCCAACGCGTAGTTTTGTTTAGGTACATTTTAGTTCTTCGCGACATCGTTGCGGTTCTCGCAGGCGTGCAGCATGCACGTTTTCATATCTATGTATTTGCCATTTTTTTTAGCAAACGTGCTAATAAAAACCAATGAAGATTAAAGAAAAACCTTGTAGGTGAGGATTACCTTCCAAAACTTTTATAAATTAAGAATCAACAAACGCGACCGACGAGCAACACAACCTGAGAACCACAGCTCAGCAGGCTTCTCCCGCCTTTGCCGCTCTGCAGTACAGAATTCCAGGGTATAGATTGCGTAGGATACATGATACATTCTTCTTTACGCATCGCAGCCCAACCGTTTCTCTGGACACGCACCGTGTATATACAGATGGTGTGGGGGACCGAGTGGCCCGTGCTCTGCGCCTTACTGTACAAGTATCGTACGTTGCGCGAGCGTGCTCAACGCACAGCGGTTCAATACGGCCAGCAATTGAATTGCTTACGCAGTTACAAGGCAAATAAAAATCTAAAAAATTGAAAAAAACGATATAATTAGTGCACCTACCTGCGATATCTAGTGCTTTCGGACATAAACAAAGTACGCGTGAGAGATAAGAGTCACGCCACTGCGTCAGGACGATTTTGTGACGCCACTTTGATGTGCGCGCCGCCTCCGTTGACTACGCGTGCTCATTGAGCCATCTCCCTGGTATTACTGAAAGCACGATTACTCCTCCGAGATGGCCATCACCAGTGGTTAGAGGTAGATATAAATAGCTTGCCGTTTCATCATTCAAGGAAGTGCCCCATCGGGGCTTAGTAGCTAACACCTCACACTCGCGATCCAGAGGTCGGACGTTGGATTCCGCGTGCAGGCATCTTCTTTAACGCGATAGCGTTAGAGAGCTCGTGCAGAAAACCCGCCGCCGGCGTCCACCCCGTTGGTTGTGAGCGAAAAATCATCTGTGCGTCTGTGACCAAAAAAAAGTTACCGAGATAGCCACGGGAGGCCGCCACTTGTCCACGCGTGCGCGCGTGATCACATTGAAAAAGGCACGTGTTGGGAAAAAACAAGTGCTGAAAGTCATGAGGCGCAGTAGTTTTCTTTGCCCTGCCCCCCCCCCCCACCCCTCCCAGCTTAGCTTCCAACGCTTTTTTCGGGACAAAAGAAAAGATAATGTAATTGCAGCATGCGACAAACCTTTGTAACTCTACTCGCACAGGACGCATTATTAAAATTTTCGCGGCGTTGTATTCGTGAGCCAATAAGCTCTTCTAGTGAATTCATTCCATGGTTACTTGAAAAAGTGTCCAGGGCCCCTTTGAAGCATTTCTTTCGACAGGTGTCACGACGAAAACGAGCCCATTTGGCCATAATAGCATGCGCTGATCCAATCTACCGTGTGCGTGTTGGTGTGCGTGCGTGTGTACGTAACAAAACATATTAATAAGTATGCACTCAGCGGTTGAAGGGTGCACTAGGGGCCGGATTTTACTATCGCGTTCAACTCATAAAGGTGAAGCTTAAGGGTCCCCCGATTTTTTTTCTCGCGCATGGGGCCCGCGCGAGGGCCGTCAGGTTTAACCTGATGGTCCCCGAGTGGGCCTAGCCAGGTGACGCTGAGTTTACTCGCGTCTATTGTGGACCGAATAAAGTTGTTTCATTCACTCACTCACTCACTCTCGCGCATACATATACGCTGAATGACGCCGACGCCAGCGGCAAAATCCAGCCAAGCGTGTCCATATATATGCTATTCCAACAAAAAAAGAAATTATTAGAATCTCTTTACTCCCGTGAATGGCATCATGTAATGCTATAGATATGTTTGCCATTCCTTTATTTACTATTTATTTGATTTGCATACACGGACACCCAAGGACACAGAAAAAAGAAAGGGGGAGCAAGCTCAAAACTGCCATCTGGAGGGGCACAACGCCTGCTCAATCTTTCGGGAGGAGGGAAGAACCAGAGCAAAGGAAGATAGGAGGGGACAAAGAGGAAAGCAGAGAGGAAAATAAAGAAAAATGACGAAGACAGACAAGTAAAAGTAAAAAGAAATCTCGACTAAAAGCGGGTGGTCAGGTCCGTTTGGTTCTTGCAAATCAGGTGAAATTCACACAAAGCATGCTCCGTCCGTTCCAAAAACAACTGCCACAGAGATTTATGTAATCGCCACGTTTACACTGCGAGTGCCACATGGTTTCAAAATGTACAATTTTGTGCCAGCCACACTCAACATCTTGATGACTGCTTTCTAGAAGTTTGTTTCCTTTCTGAAAAAGTCTTTGTGTTTTATACCAACCTTTTCAACTCTGGAACAGCATGGCATACGATGAAAAACGCATTGAAAAACTCTACTTATCAGCATCCAAGATATATATTGTGTTCTATCCGAGCAACAAGGCCAGGATTCCGGCTCCCGAGGGGCTAGTTCCTTAAACGTCCACCACGTGCCACATAAAGTTGAACCCTCCCCCCCCCCTCCATTCGCTTTCTTGTCCTCCCACCACGACGCTGACGAGTTTCCTTGTTCCGTTGACGAGTTCCCGGAAATGGCTTCGCTTTTCAACTTTTTCTCGCCCGCCCCTCATTGTGGGAACTGAAGAATAGCGCTCCACTGCCAGCGCATTCCTACTCACGCCATTTAAGAGCCGGCCGGTGTTGAAGAGTACGCGAACATGTTCCGGGCCGGCCATGAACGGTTTTTCAGACTGAGGACTTTTGTCTTTTTTTTTTGGCTTGGTTGAATTCGAGTTGTCACAGTTTTAATAATAGTCATAGATTATTTATATACGAAGAAGCTACGACCAACTGCATTATATTCTTTTGTTTTTTTTTTCTTGCCGTAGGTAATCTATTGTATTCATAATATCAGCTTTAATACTTAATTTGTGGCTAAGCCATATTCTTTTCCGACCCGAACTTTTTGTTGGGCAGAACAAAGTTCTTTGATCTCTCTTTTTAGCTAATAGGCTTTTGAAAAGCATGCAAAAAAATTAAGAAAAATGTTAGTACAACGATTTTCACAGGAGAACTATGTCCCGTATACTGGACACCGGGATTCATTTGCTGAACATATAGGTACACACATTCTGCTTTACACCGGGTTAACTGGCGGAACATGGGAGAGGCCTTTGTCCTGCAGTGGACGTAGTCAGGCTGATGATGATGATGATGATGATGATGATGATGATGATTCTGCTTTACTCTTTGAAGAGTGCTGCTTTTGGCCATGTTAGGTTAATAGTCATATAAAACACAAGCGGGGTTTTTTTCGACCTGAGAAAAAGTTTCTCATGACTGGATGTCCGTATTGCGAAAACCAGCGCCACTGGGTACCAGCGTCCAGCGCCATGCCGGAATATGGGCCCAGTATGGCGCTGGTACTAGCGCAGGTACTATGACACTGGAGCGGCAGCGTCCCAGAACTCTGCGCAAACTGGCTACACAGGGCTAAAACAGGGTCGCCCATTCGCCATGAATAAATAAATATACCAGAAAAATAACTCGCATTCATAATAAAAATAAAAAATAGAAATGGGAAAAAATGAAACGCCTTCTGACGGCCCGGGATTAGAACTCGCCACCTTCTCATTACAAAGTGAGTACACTACCCACTACGCCACGCCAGAACGTACATGGTTGGTTGTAAAATCACTATTTATCCAAAAAACGCACCGTTTGACTTCATTACAGTGGTTAGAATATAGAAGTGTGATGAATGCGCTGGCTGGCGCGTAAAACCTTGGAAGGAAACCGTCAGATAGCGCTGGCACGCGTTTGCACGTCACCTAAGGCAGTGATGCGCTGCGCAGAGACAGTAATCAACCACGCGCGCGGGCAATGTGAAACATTTAAAATATATTTTTATGCTCGTGCATGGCCTCAAATGGCAATCGAGAAAATATGTTAATTAGCTTCTCGAAAACAGAATGCCTACGTGGGTGCGCGACTGAACCTAAATATCGTCAGGTCGACAGGATGCCGAAAATGAGCGCGTGACAGCACTGAAACATTTGATAGATGTGAGGTGGTAGAAGAGTGTAACGATGGACTCAGTTGTGAGCCATTGCTTGCAACACCTTCCACAGTAAACCATCATTTCTTCAAGCACTAATCTGTAAATAAAGCCCTACTATTCACCTGATGCACCTGACCTTCAGGTACTTCCTCTTTTCACAGGAAGATGCTCGCTCCTTATGGAGTGCCTTTGTTAAAAAATGCAAATGGGTGAGCCTTGGTTACTTGATTGGTGAGGCTCGAACCACGTTGTGCCACGGCCGGACTGCAGTGGCGGCACGCGCGCACTTCCTTACGGAACACAAGGAGGGAACAATAGGACAAATTCTTCACAGCTCGTTGCAGTGGTCGCCGAGTGGGGGCGTTTCGAGTCAACCCTCTACTTTTATGGGATGGACATCACTTGAGGGCTGGGAAGCTAGCAGCAAGATAAAATTTGAGAAGCTATTGAGAGAATTGGGGGAGGAGCGTTGGTCTAGGAAGGTTTTCAGCTACTTGTACTTGAAGAATGTCGATACAAAATGAAGGAAGCGAACCAAGAAATTGACTGGTAAATATTTAGAAAACAGCAGGTAGCCAAACCAAAAAGAACTATCGGTTAAGAAGTAGGTGAAAGAAACGGAGACTGACATGTGGAGAAGTGACATGATTAAGAAGTCCTCACTAGAGATCTATCGAACTTTTAAGCAAGAAATCGCCAAGGAAAGGATCTATGATGAAACTCGGGGTAGTTCTCTACTGTTTGAGGCCAGGACGGGAGTATTGCGAACCAAGACATATTGGGTCAAATACGAAGGGGTAGACACAGTATGCAGTGCGTGTGGAAAGGAAGAAGAAACTGCCGAACACTTGATAATGTTCTGTAAAGGGCTTCACTCTATAATTCAGGATGATGGCGCAGAGTTTTTCAAAGCACTGGGGTTAAGCGACAGGGAGGGCAAAATAGACTTTAAGCGGGTAGACTTAACTAGAAGGAGGTTATCTGATTGGTGGCTAAAGTCAAGGCACGAGTGAAAATTAAACCCTTCACAGCAAAGTACACATCCTTAACCTCACCATTTAAAGAGCGAAAAGATAAATGTAATGGTTAGTTCACTGAGTATTACGGCTAGGTGGCGTTAGCCGCCGCCCGATCTAACGGGTACAGCCACATCCATCCATCCATCCATCCATCCATCCATCCATCCATCCATCCATCCATCCATCCATCCATCCATCCATCCATCCATCCATCCATCCATCCATCCATTCTACTCTCCCAACCCCTTTTCTTTCTCAGTCGACGCCTCACCTTTGGCCGAGTGAACCGACCATGCTTGCCGCACGTGTTTTGGATCTGCCGTGGAATATCACCGATACCAATGAATACATTCGCTGCTATATTTCACCAAGTAAGCATACTTGTTGTGTGCTTCAGTTGCATAATTTTCTCAATCGGTTTCTGATTGCGTCGTTATAATATTTTCAGGGCGCATCCTGTTAAACTGGTACACGTGGACTGGCCGGCATCGAAATGGTGTACTGCTCCGTGTTCTTTTGACGCTCGCGCCCTGGGAAAAGCCCAGGTGTTTCATTTCACCAATTTCCGAGTGACGAAGATTTGTGCGCCAAATGGCAAAGGAACATTGCTAGGAAGAATTTAACTATCAACGATAAGCCGCCATCAAAGGCCGTGTGTAGCCAGCACTTCATTCCGACTGATTACACTTCCGAGTGCCGCATAAAGAAACTTTTGCCTGGCACTGTGCCCACAGTTTTCCAAGGCTATCCGGCGCACATGACGCCTCCTGCAAAAAGGCCTCGCAAGGAACCTGCTCATCGCACTGTTGTACCTCCTCCAAAGCAAATCAAGCGGAAAGCCCAGCCGCTTGAATCGCTGCCTGTGGAGGACAATGTGCCTGTCGAATACCATGAAGACACCGAAAGCATGAGCACGCAAACCACGAACAACGGTCACCAACGTGCAAGCCGGCACCTCTCCACTATCTCGAGGCTTCGCTCTCAAGTGTCATACCACCGTTCCAAGGGTCAGAATTTACTAGAAAAACCCGTCAAACAAGAGCAGCGCAGTGCATTCTATGACGAAAGCAAACGTCTTGCTTCGGTGAGAAAAATCGAGGCGGACGTGCAGAATGGACATAAAAAGGCAGTGTTCCTGATTCACCAAATCGAACGATACGGGAAGCAGCATCTCACGTACCCTGAAGAAGTAATTCGAGAATGTGTGATATATGGATATTTCTCTCGCCGAAGGGATACGACCATGCTCGAACGTCAGGGCTCCTAAACTTACCAGCAAAATGCACCCTCCAAAAATACATGGGCCCCAGCCCAACGTCACTTTGAATGAGTGCTGCAATACGAACAACACTGGTTCACGAAGCGTCACTTCTGAGCAGCAGGCAGCATATGGCATCATTAATTGTTGATGAACCAAGCATTAAGCCAAAATGCATCTATGACAGAAAAGGAGACGCCGTATTTGGTTTTAAGGACAGACCCGACAGCAGCGCATCGAACACCCAGGGTATTTTGGCAAACAGGTTTTTGTGCTTTGTTGTGTGTGGCACAAACAGTCAATATAAGATACCTTGCTCATATTATTTCACCAAGCAGCTCCGTGGAAAAGACCTTTTCGAAAAGACATAAGAAGTGATCGCTGCAGTCGAGTCGTGTGGTTTCAACATCGTTCGTATTGTAACCGACAACTACTCGGCAAACACAGCGATGTTCAAACACATGCATTGGCAATGGCTCCTCGCACACGGTTATCACGCACCCGCATGACCCTGACGTGGTAAATTTTTTTAGCTTTAACCCGTGCCATGTGATCAAAAATATACGAAGCCAGCTCGAAAGGCAGCTCACGGATGACTGCGACGTTATAAGCGGTACATACGTACAGTAATTGTACGAGTATCAGAAGTCATGACTGTGAAACTTGCTCGCAACCTAACATGGAAACATGTGTATCCGACGGATCTTGAAAAGCAAAATGTGCTGCGTGCTGTCCAAGTGTTTTCGCCACAGGTGTGTGCGGCGGAACAACATCTGCAGGAGAATTACCGTGGAGACAGGGACCTGCATGATTTAAAAGACGCGGATGCTACCATTCGTTTCACGAAAACCATAAAGGAATGGTTTGATATTCGTGATAATTCCTGTGCTGGAAGTGGTTACAAGGCGCAGATTTGCAGTCCACACGATCATCGTTTGCTGTGGCTTGAAAACAAGTTCACTGTGTACATAAAAATTGTACAGTCGTGTTCACTCGCCTCGGGCAACGGCGCTCTCACAGAAGAGACCTTTCAAGCGTTGCTATTCACCACGCAATCAACTGTGGAAACTACAGGCTTCTTGTTTCAAGAAGGCGTCAATTACTTGCTGACTAAGAAACTAAATAGCAATCCGATTGAGGCACTGTTTGGGCGAAAATCCAGAAAGTTATCCAGAAAATAATCAGATTGTGACCAAATGAGCTTTCCTTTCTCGACGAAAAGACAAAAAAAGAAGAAAATAAGTCCTTCCTCGAGTTGCTTGTTTACGTAGTAATGCCTATTGTGCTTTATTTTTTTACCTTCGTACTGAAATTTGCTAAAGTGAATGTTTGAAGCTCAGCCTGTATTATTCAATAAAAGCTAACCGAAACAATAAATTCGCATGTTTTTTCTTCGTGTGCCTCGCGTTGAACAGTTTTTTTTAATGTTTATGATTCGGCGTTTAACGAATATTATGTTGCGCTGCTGGACCCTATTAGGCAGGAAATTCAGAAGGGGGAAGGATTCGCCAATGTTTGAAGACGCCCATGTAACTTAGCACGGTGAAGTATCACCTGTAGTCAGGGCAGGGTTAGAAGAGCGGCAAGTGAGCGCGCGCCTTTCCTCTACCCCGGCCGTGCTGTAGCTCAACTGGCAAGGGTTGGGCCGAAGCACCACAACTAGCGGTGATGAAAGATGGGCACTAGACCCGAAGAGCAGGCCGTATGGGAGTGCACCCCTCGCCCCTGTAGTCCGGCCATGGTTGTGCGCAGCGGCATTTTTTTTTTACTAAGCAGGAAATAAGCTCTTTCAAGCTGTCACTGTGAAGCTCTTTGTAGATAAACCACTTTGAACAAGTGTTTTCAAGAGCGTCTGCAAATGCGAAGAGCTTCTATGAAAGGCTTACCCATAGGCGTCCGCACGAGGGGGGAAAAGGGGGCTGGCCACCTGGGAGGGGGGCGCTAAATCTGTTCTATACATTGACTAAGCAGTGGGGCACTCTTCTAGTCATCTATAAGGGGGACATAAAATCTGCCTCATACCCTGCGTTAATAGGAAGGAGGCACCCTGCAGTAAACCTTCGCCTCCCTTCACCCCCCACCCCCACCCCCCGGCAAGCACGCCTATGGGCCTACCCATTTAAATACGGACCATTCACGGTGTGCTCGAAGTGCCGAGAGTTGTACCTCTCACCGAAGTGCAGCTCGCACACAGCCGCGTTTTCTTGAAGCAGTTTGTCCGTGCGCGGGGTCGCTCTCCGCCACTGCGCTAACAGAGCTTCGTCCTTTGGAACGCCGAACAACGAATGTTTCTTTTTAGCTGACTTTTAGCCTGCAGTGAACCCTGGGACGAAGCAATGACTGTTTTCGAGCCATGACAGTGCATATAGAAGCGCTGGTGTCGGAGAGCCACCGCAATTAAAAAAACGAGGACGAACGCGCCCGACGAAACTGTCGGAAACGTGCAAACAACGTTGGATGGATGAATGAATTGATATGGTTGTATATGACATGGATGGATGGATGGATGGATGGATGGATATGGCTGTACCCTTTAGATCGGGCGGTGGCTAGCGCCAGCAAGCCGTAATACCTAATGAACCAAAAACTATATTTTTTTCCTTAAAAAGTGAGTTTGAGGATTCGTACTTTGCAGTGAAGAGTTTAATTTTCACTCGTGCCTTGACTTTAGCCACCAATTAGATAACCTCCTTCTAGTTAAGTCTACCGGCTTAAAGTTTATTTTGCCCTCCCGGTCCCTAAACTCCAGTGCTTTGAAAAACTCTGCGCCATCATCCTGTACTATAGGGTGAAGCCCTTTACAGAACATTATCAAGTGTTCGGCAGTTTCTTCTTCCTGTCCACACGCGCTGCATACTGTGCCTACCCCTTCGTATTTGGCCCGATATGTCTTGGTTCGCAGTACTCCCGTCCTGGCCTCAAACAGTAGAGAACTACCCCGAGTTTTATCATAGATCCTTTCCTTGGCGATTTCTTGCTTAAAAGTTCGATAGATCTCTAGTGCGGACTTCTTAATCATGCCCATTCTCCACATGTCAGTCTCCGTTTCCGTCACTTTCTTCTTAACCGATAGTTCTTTTTGGTTTGGCCACCTGCTGTTTTCTAAGTATTTACCAGTCAACTTCCTGGTTCGCTTCCTCCATTTTGTATCGACATTCTTCATGTACAAGTAGCTGAAAACCTTCCTAGCCCAACGCTCTTCCCCCATTTCTCTCAATCGTTTCTCAAATTTTATCTTGCTGCTAGCTTCCCTGCCCTCAAATGATGTCCATACCATATCACCTTGTGCTCCCTGATTTGGTGTATTCCCGTGAGCTCCTAAAGCAAGCCTACCTATTCCACGTTGCTTAATTTCTAATCTTGCTTGAACTTCTCATCTCATGCACAAGACCGCATTGCCGAACGTCAGCCCAGGAACCATGACCCTTTTCCATATTCCTCTCACAACATCATACCTATTGTAATTCCACAGTGCCCTATTTTTCATGACTGCTGCATTCCTGTTACCTTTAGTCGTCACGTATATTTCGTGTTCCCTCAGATACTCGGTCCCATTGCTTATCCATACGCCCAGATATTTGTATTTATCTGTTATCTCTAGCGTGACCTCCTGTATTCTAAGCTCACTACCTTCGTTGTCATTGAAAATCATGACTGCTGAATTTTCCTTACTGAATCTAAAATCTAACCTATCTCCCTCATTACCGCAGATGTCCATCAATCTCTGCAAATCTTCCTTGTTGTTGGCCATTAGCACTATATCATCTGCGTACAATAATGCTGGTAGTGCCTGATCAATAAGTTTTCTATGTTTGACTAAAGAGAGGTTGAAGCCCAGTCCACTTCCCTCTAATTTTGCCTCCAATCCTTGTAGGTACATCATGAATAATAAGGGTGACAGGGGGCACTCCCCACAGACATATAAACGACTGCGCGCGCCCCCACGCGGCTCCTCCTCGGAGGCTTCAGTGCGCTCTGAAGGCGCCCCTTGCCGCTCATCACACTTTCCTATTCTAGCCACTGTAACTTCATGTTTACAAGTCGCGCAGTCAAGATTGATGCGATATTCCCTTCCCAATAACAATTGCGTTTTGATTCGACAGTGAAAAAGGGCTTCTTGGCACTGAATGACGTGCGGATATTAGCAAGAGCGCAATGTTTTTTGAAGCATCCACATCTCAACTCTGAAAAATCTCAAATTGACTGGAGGAGCAGCCACAGATTATCGGCTGTTGCTGCCGATAGACTTTTTTTTCTTTCGAATAGTCGGTTCTTGCTCTTACTACTGGTCAACATGCACAGATGATTTAAAAATGGCTCGTTCGGTAGATATCCGCGCACACGAGTGAATATTAAGTTTTTTTTGCGCGCAAGCGACGATGTAGCAGTACACATCCGGCGTAATAGATTACATATTTGCAGTTACAAAAAACCACCGAAGAAATTACTAATACAATCCGCTGAAAAGGTATGCCAGTGTGTTAGTTCACTAAGGCGTACCAAATTACCAACTCAAAGTTGTGTGTTCTTACATACGAGTCAAAGAAGTACCCGCTCCTGCGCTCAGAAGGGAGCTTTCGCTGACAGCCTACGTAGAGGCTTCCTAGCGTTTTGCTATGGCTCTCTCAACTTCCTTGTCCCACCAACTCTTGGGCTTGTGTCTTCTTTTCCAGGGTGACTTGTCAAGTTCCTTAGCAAGCTCTACCCCAAACAGTTTAATTAGATTTGTGTATGTCCACACAGTTTTATTATCCTCAGTGATTACTTTCTCAAGTTGTTTAGTAGCAATTTCTGTTTGCCTTTCTGAATGAAAATTTTTCTGTAGTTGCTCATCTTGTCTCCTTCCCACTTTCGCTGCTCTTCCAAAACTTAGCTTGATACGTTTGTGATCACTACCCAGACTTCTGGAGCCACCTTCATCTATGTGCATTCCCCTGAGCTTATCATACATCCTACGTGACATCAGTGCGTAATCTATCGTTGACTGCAGCCTTCCTACCTCCCATGTTATTTGCCCTTCACACTTCTCGGTACTGTTGCAAATGATCAAATCATGCCTTTCACACATATCTATGATCATTTTGCCTCTTGAGTCAGTATACCCATCTATATCTTCTATATGCGCATTCATATCTCCTAGTACAATTATCTCGCACTCTCCTCCTAATTCCTCAATGTCCTTTGATATACACTCCACCATTGCCTGGTTTTCCTCTCTGGCATTTGCTCCCGTCCACAAGTACATCAAACCAAGGAGTATCATCTGCCCAGCTACTTTCCCTCTTAACCATAAATGTTTCATTCATCCCTGCTCGACTCTTTGCTAACCCATGCTCTTATGTATAAATGCACCAATTCCACCCCCTTTCTGCAGCCTTCTGTTCTATTGCAATATTCCAATATGTAGTCCGGATTGCAGGGTGGTTGCTTCATGTCCCGAAGATGTGTCTCCACAGCCCCATATACCATCAGCTCCTCCTGCCTCAACTGCTCTTCTATCTCTCCCCACTTTAACCTATTCCTGCCACACTGCAAGTTAATATAGCCTACGTCTGACTTAGCTCGGCCCTTGTGCTTACGTCAATTTTTTCTCCCACGCACTTCGTGTGGCTTGAATATTTGTGACTCTTTAGGTCCGTCTTTGGCTACACTGTTGGTTTCAGGGCTCTGGGTCCCCCTAAAAAATCTATGGCTTGGCAACCCATTCTGTTACCAACCCTCCTGCCCGTCGCGCCACTGTAGTGAATGCCATCCTGCGCAAAGGGGCGAGCGCCAGGCTCGTACACATCTTGGTTAACTTCCATAACGCTGTATCCGAGTTGTCGGCTCAAACCCTTGATCACACAATTGGCCTCCACTACCCTCCTTTCTATCCCACGAGGCTGCCCCCAGACCTCTGGGACTGTGCATATGGTCACATGCACACTCCCGGAGGCTTCTCGGAGCTTACGTATCCCATCCTCTAACTTTCTCTGAAGGTTCTGATCCTTGCCCTTCAACACATCATTGAGCCCAGCATGAAAAATGACTAGATTTTCACCCTCCTTGCTGTTTTCTACAACCTCCTGAGCTTTGGCCTGTGCATCCACCATGCCCTTTACTGACTGTGCCTCCACCCTGACTCTCCCATCTTCCTTCACAGTCTTGAAGACGCCATCCCTAACCCTGGCCACGTTAGAGTCCCCCACCACTAGGACCCTTCTACGCTCAAATCGCAGGCTTCCTGTTTGTGATGGCGCCCCTGTTTGCTTCACCTGTTTCTCTCTCTGCCGTCTGTCCTGTGTTTCTGCCCTGCTTAAAGACAGCTGCGCCACCGAGCTGTATGTTCTCGGAGCCTCCGTGCTGTGGCCAGACACTGTGGCCCTCTGACTTCCCTTCTCACCTGTTTCTTCCTGCCTGTCGCCTTCTCCGCTACCCACGCCTTCCGTCTCACACCGCTCGGGGCCGGGACAAAGCGCCGTTAGCTCCTTTACCCGCTGCTCTAGCTCGGTGCGCCCTTCCCGTTCTTTTCGAAGGTCGTCTTCATTTGCTCTAATAGGCTGGCGGTAGTCTCCTCCCGCTCACGCGACGGAGTTCTATCCTCTGCTCTCGTTCCGCCCTAAGTTCCCCCTGAAGCCCCTTGATGCTAGCCTCCATGCGCTGCACGGCCGCCTTCAGTGCCTCGCACAGCCTGCACACGAAACTCGCCTTCTGCGCGTCGGCCAAACTCGTGAATGCTGTCTCATCTAAGTAGCACCAGCGCTTGCATTCTTCGCACTGCTCCAGCTCACTCTCGCTCGTGGTTTTCCTAACCTCCTTAGCCATCGCCCGCCCGACCATCGGACCGAGGGCCCGACAGGCCTACGTTCAACCCTAATCACGCTATCCAGCCACCTCCATTAACTCTCCTACCTCCACAACTGTTTGAAGCTGCCACCTACACCGCACACATACGTGTTCAATGTCGCTAGTAGCCTCTCACTAGGTCACCTTCGTGTTCGGCTCTAACTCTTTAACAACTAACCGGGCGCCCCGACCTTCTTCAAAACAACCGCCTAGACCGTTCACGTGGTCAACGTCATTACAACGTTGCCCGTGTCCCACACCTACAGTACTCGCAACGCTAATTATTAATTAGGAGAGAAATAATAATAATGATGTTCACAAACACAAAGAAATGAAGAGAAACTCATCTCTCGTTGCGCGCTGCTTCTGCACCCAACCTTGCACAACCTTGCACGACCTTGAATTCGCCGAACAGGTGAAGCGCGTGAAAACCCGTCCGCACCACTCGGAAGTAGGGCGAGAAAAATGATAGTGTCAGTCGCGAGCGCCACCGCGCTGCGCTTGTTTAAAACTGAAGGCAGGCCAACTCCGCTGGGAGCGCAAGCCATTCCTCAGGCATCTTTCTAGAGGAGGCGCTGGCTATATCCATAGAGTTTCTTAAAATTAACTAGAGGGCACTCTGGCACTGCGATCGTTCAGCGACCATGGGAATGATGGGTAGTACACACACTTGCCTAGTCTTCGTACTTGCGGGCGGTGAATCGTACTTGCGGCTTCGTTTATTGCTGGTTATGGTTTTGTTTTGAAAAAAAGAACGAACCCTTTTGAACTTCGTGAGCCGATTTGGAAAGTTAGTCTTAAAAAATAAAATGGGGAAGCGCAACCACTGAACATTTGCTGATTTTTGTTTCGTGAAAAAACAGCTTCAAGCCACACGAACATAAACGGAGCCAAAAGCAGGCCAGAAGTACGAAGTTTAGACAAACGTATGTACTACCCATCATTCCCATGCTCGCTGAAGCGCCGTGCATTGCAGCTCCTTTAGACACTAGCGCCAGAGTTCCCTCTAGTGTATATTGGGAAACTCTATGGCTGCATCTATACCGCGGAAGCTCACCCTCCTGGACGGATGGATGGATGTGGCTGTACCCTTCAGATCGGGCGGTGGCTATCGCCACCAAGCCGTAATACTTAATGAACCAAAAACTAGAGTTAAATTTATTTTTTCTATTCTATTAACCTATTCCACATTGCTTAATTTCTCATCTTGTTTGAACTTCTGATCTCCTGCACAAGACCGCATTGCCTAGAGTATAAAGTTGGGCATGTTGGTAAGACATAATTAATCGACGTAGCGCGTTTAGAATCATAAGATAAGGGAAGGGACAGAAGCGCTCCCTTCTGTTCCTTCCCTTGTCCTATGATTCTAAACGCGCTACGTCGAATAACCGCATTGCCGAACGTCAGACCAGGAACTATGACCCTTTCCATAATCCTCTCACAACATCATACCTTTTGTAATTCCACAGTGCCCTGTTTTTCATTACCGCTGCATTCCTGTTTCCTTTAGTCGTCACGTATATTTCGTATTCCCTTAGGTACTCGGCCCCATTGCTTATCCTGGATGGATGGATGGATGGTTGGATGGGTGGATGGATGGATGGACGGACGGACGGACGAACGGATGTATGTATGGATGGATGGATGGATGGATGGATGGATGGATGGATGGATGGATGGATGGATGGATGGATGGATGGATGGATGGATGGATGGATGGATGGATGGATGGACGGATGGATGGATGGATGTGGCTGTACCGTTTAGATCGGGCGGTGGCTAGCGCCACCAAGCCGTAATACTTAATGAATCAAAAACTAGATTTATTTTTCCCTTAAATAGTGAGGTTGAGGATTTGTACTTTGCAGCGAAGGGTTCAATTTTCACTCATGCCTTGACTTTAGCCACCAATCAGATCACCTCCTTCTACTTAATTCTACCCGCCTAAAGTCTATTTTACCCTCCCTGTCTCTAAACCCCAGTGATTTGAAAAACTCTGCGCCATCAACCTGAACTACAAGATGAAGCCTTTACAGAACATTATCAAGTGTTCGGCAGTTTCTTCTTCCTCTCCACACGCACTGCATACTGTGCCTACCCCTTCGTATTTAGCCCGATATGTCTTGGTTCGCAGTACTCCCGTCCTGGCCTCAAACAGTAGAGAACTACCCCGAGTATTATCATAGATCCTTTCCTTGGCTATTTCCTGCTTAAAAGTTCGATATATCTCTAGTGCGGACTTTTTAATCATGCCGATTCTCCACATATCGGTCTCAGCTTCCTTCACCTTCTTCTTAACCGATAATTCTTTTTGGTTTGGCCCCCTGCTGTTTTCCAAGTATTTACCAGTCAATTTCTGGTTCGCTTCCACCATTCTGTATCGACATTCTTCATGTACAAGTAGCTGAATACCTTCCTAGCCCAACGCTCCTCCCCCATTTCTCACAATCGCTTTTCAAATTTTATCTTGCTGCTAGCTTCCCTGCCCTCAAATGATGTCTATCCCATATCACCTTGTACTCCCTGATTTGGTGTATTCCTGTGAGCTCCTAATTCAAGCCTACCTATTCCACGTTGCTTAATTTCTAATCTTGCTTGAACTTTTGATCTCATGCACAAGACCGCATTGCCGAACGTCAGACCAGGAACCATGACCTCTTTCTATATTCCTCTCACAAAACCATACCTATTGCAATTCCGCAGTGCCCTGTTTTTGATTACCGCTGCATTCCTGTTACCTTTAGTCGACACGTATACTTCGTGTTCCCTTAGGTACTCGGCCACATTGTTTATCCATACGCCCAGATACTTGTATTTATCTGTAATCTCTAGCGTGACCTCCTGTATTCTAAGCTCACTACCTTCCTTGTCATTAAAAATCATGACTGCTTATTTTTCCTTACTGAATCTGAAATCTAACCTATCTCCCTCATTACCGCAGATGTCCACTAATCTGTGCAAATCTTCCTTGTTGTAGGCCATTAGCACTATATCATCTGCGTACATCAATGCTGGTAGTGCCTGTTCAATGAGTTTTCCTTGTTTGACGAAAGAGAGGTTGAAGCCCAGTCCCCTCCTCTCTAATTTGGCCTTTAATCCTTGTAGGTACATCATGAATAACAAGGGTGACAGAGGACACCCCTGCCTAAGCCCCCGTTTCACCTCTGTGGGCTTAGATGCCTGCTTTTCCTACTTTATAACTACCTTGTTACTTTTATAGGTCTCCTTTAAAAAATTAGTGACTACATCTTCCACGCCTAATGTGTCCAGTATTCCCCACAATTCCTCTTGAACCACGCTATCGTACGCTCCCTTGATGACCAAAAACGCTAGCCACAGGGGCCTGTGTTCCTTTTCTGCTATTTCGATGCACTGCGTCAGTGAGAACAGATTATCTTCCAACCTCCTCTGTTTCCGAAACCCATTCTGCAGTTCCCCCAGCACCCCCTCATCCTCTATCCATGCCTTCAGTCTTTCCTTTATAATCTGCATCGCCAGCCTGTAGACCACTGATGTCACTGTTATAGGACGGTAGTTGTTTATATCAGCTTTGTCCCCCTTTCCTTTATAGATCATGCTCATCCTGATAAGTTTCCATCCATCGAGAACTTCTCCATCGAATATTATTTTGCTCACTGCCTCTCTCAAAGCCTGCTCAGACTTCGGACCTAATGTCTTTATCAGCATAATTGGAATGTCATCTCGGCCTGTTGTTGTACTTCTAGGAACCCTTTTCTCAGCCCTTCCCCACTCTTGTTGTGAAAATGGAGCCATTGCGCCACTTGATTCATTCTTGTCTATTGTGGTGCATAAAGAACTTCTTTGTTGAAATTTTTCTGTCACCCTTGTTCTCATATATTCAATAGCTTCATCCCCTTCTAGCCTAGTACCTTGAGCTATAGTTATAAACCTCTGCTCTAGGCTCGTCTCATTCCTTAAGGAGACGGTTCCGAAATTTCGCAGCTGCCTTTCTATCTTTTTTATGTACTTCTGCCAGCCACTGGGCTCCCTTTCTTCTAATCTTTTGATTGATCAAAAGGGATGCATCCCTTCTACAGCTTACAAAGATTCCTATTATCTTTCAACATCATCTGTCGGTTCACCCACTGCTTAGCATGTCTGTGTTCCCTAGAGGCTTCCTGACGTTTTGCGATCGCTCTCTTAACTTCCTCATCCCACCAACTTTTGGGTTTGTGTCTTCTTTTCCAGGGTGACTAGTGACGTGCCTTAGCAAGCTCTAGCTCAAACAGTCAAATTAGATTTGTGTATGTCCACTGTTTTATTATCCTGAGTGATTCCTTTCTCAATTTGTTTAGTGGCTATTTCGATTTGCCTTTCTGAATAAAAATTTTCCTGTAGTTGCTCATCTTGTCTCCTTCCCACTTTCACTGCTCTTCCAAAACTTAGCTTGATACGTTTGTGATCACTACCAAGACTTCTGGAGCCACCTTCATCTATGTGCATTCCCCTGAGCTTATCATGCATCCTATGTGACATCAGTGCGTAATCTATCGTCGACTGCAGCCTTCCTACCTCCCATGTTATTTGCCCTTCACACTTCTCGATACTGTTGCAAATGATCAAATCCAGCCTTCCACACATATCCATGATCATTTTGCCTGTCGGGTCGGTATGCCCATCTATATCTTCTATGTGTGCATTCATATCTCCTAGTATAATTATCTCGCACTCTCCTCCTAACTCCTGAATGTCCTTTGATGTGCACTCTACCATTGCCTGGTTTTCCTCTCTGGCCTTTGCTCCCGTCCACAAGTACACGAAACCAAGGAGTGTCATTTGCCCTGCCCCTTTCCCTTTTAGCGATAAATGTTTCTTGCACTCCTGCTTGACCCTTTGCCAGTCTGTACTTTTATGAATGAATGCCCCAATACCACCCCCCTTTCTGCTGCCTTCTGTTCTATTGCAATATTCCCACGCGTAGTCCGCATTGTTAGGAGGTTGTTCCATGTCCCTGAGATGTGTTTCTACAAAACCGTATACCATTGGCCTCTTCTACCTCAGCTCTTCTTCTATCTCTTCCCATTTCAGCCTGTTCCGACCACCCTGCATGTTAATATACCCTATGTCTGAATTGACTCGGCGCTCGTGGCTATGTTTATTTCTGCCCCGGACTCTACCTATCTTAGATACTAGTGCCACTTTGGAACCGTATCTGTCCATACCACCTGTCAAAGAGTCTCCGTGGTTGTTTTCCTCGTTACTAGCTATCCTGCACTCCGAAGGGCCCGCTTGCCCCCCCAAAAAAGCTACTGCGCGTCCTGCAAGTCTCCAACCCACCTCATGACCTAGCCACCCATCGAAGGGAATTCTGTCTCGTTGAAAACCACCCCAACTATGCACCTCTCTGTTTATTTCCACCACCTCAAAGCCTTTCGCTCGACTCATCCGCCATATCTCTTGGTTTGCGTTGACAACCGCTCTTTGCAGGTTGCTATCACGCACTGGTACCTCCGGTATTGTGCATATCGCTACCTGTACCTCAGGAGAAGTGGCGCGCATATCATCGACGCCTTCCGCCACTGTAGTTGCTATTCCTGCTGTATCTTCATTTAGGACATCATTTAAACCACCTGAAATTATCACGAGGTTTCATCTATCAGCTGTAGTTTTGAGTTTTGCGCTTGCTTGCCTCATGACTGCTTCCAGCTTGCGTCCTGGGAACGACCCTACTGCAACCCTCTTGTCACCTCTTACCCTCTTTTTGATGGCTTCTGTGCATCGATTTAAATTCGAGTCCCCGGCGATTATCACATGCTGTGACTTTTCAGCTGGAGCGTCCTGCACCTGGTGGTTACTTGCACCTCTGACGCGGGCTGCTTTGTCCCTTCCCAGCCCCACCACTACTTCGCTGAAGCTAGGCCTTGCGACAAATGAACCGACCGAACCTGTTTTTTCCAAACTTGCTTGCTCTTTCTTCCCTGCAGTTCTGGTTGCCGGTTCCCTACTGTTCTCTCCGTAGGTCGCTCCTCTGTCTACCTTGGCTAGTGCTTCCTCGGCGGACTTCAGCTTTTCTCCCATAGCCCTCGTTTTCTCTTGCTCTGTCGCCAACGCAGTCTCGAGCTCGGTGATTCTCATCAACATGTCACTCTGGGTAACCGTCATTTTCTCCATTTTTTCCTCGACCTCACATTGCCTACACTTCACGTCAGCCTCTTCTCCTTCCGCTTCTACACTTGGGTCCCCTTTAAAACCAACCACACATCCTGAACACTTCATAGTCTTTTTGATCATGTCTTTCCAACACCAATTGTTCTATGACTTGTCTCACTCGGTAATTACAAAACTCGAGCCCTGCCCTACGAAAAAGAGAAAGTCTAAGCTCTACTACGAAAAATTGCGTGTTCAATGTACGTGCGTCTCCCCCACAGGGTGGCAACAGAAAAAGGAAAACAAAAAAATTAAACACACACACAAACTAATAATTACCTGGTGACTGACCCCCGAAAAAGCCGTACAATAAAATAAGTGCTACAGAAATTTTAACTGCTGCCCTATAATTATAAAGACAAGCTCAAAACATGCAAAACAACTTATCTGCGCAGTCGATCAGGAGCGCTCAAAAAACACGTCCATCCATCGTGACAGTCCGAACCGAACTTGCTTCCCCATCGGGCGCCCCCTTCTGGCCACGCGCTGACATCGATGTCGACGTCACAGTAGCCTGGAAATAGATAGGGCATACTTTGCCTCGCTCAGGGGGGGGGGACGGAAGCCCCGGCAACCTTCTACAGAGCACACGGAAGCCCCCATCAGGACCTCTTTCACTCTCATCGACCCTCCCCTCTCCCTTCCGCTTTCCAGGAGCGAGACAACAGAAGTGCTCACCACAACTTAGAAGTGTGGCAGCTTGGGCTACTTGGTATTAATCCCTCCTCACCCCCATCCCTTGCCCCGCCGCGGTGGTCTAGTGGCAAAGGTACTCGGCTGCTGACCCGCAGGTCGCGGGTTCAAATCCCGGCTGCGGCGGCTGCATTTCCGATGGAGGCGGAAATGTTGTAGGCCCGTGTGCTCAGATTTGGGTGCACGTTAAAGAACCCCAGGCGGTAAAAATTTCCGGAGCCCTCCACTACGGCGTCTCTCATAATCATATGGTGGTTTTGGGACGTTAAACCTCACAAATCAATCAATCAATCAATCACCCCCATCCCTTGTAAGCTACAGCTGAGGTTTCGCACCCAGAGGTTTCGCACAGTTACGGGGCTCACTTTTTTTTTCATTCTTTTAAACATAAACACTTCCCCCCTCCACTCCGAATGTTTCCCTTGCCCAGGAGCCAGCTCCACCCTCTCAAGAACGAGTTCCCTCCCCCGCCGCTCTCCCTTCGGCGGCTGCGAGTGACGTGGCGGTGGAGCAGCCTGCTGGGCAAGGAGGCCCCTCTCTCCGCCCTTGCTCGGAGGAGAGCAGCAGCGCGTCGTCTGCTAAAACAGCTGGCGCTCCTAACACAGAAATACTGCGTAAACAACGCCCTTAAAAGCATTTAACCCCGTTGATGCAACATTTGCGTTCTTGGGCCAGCGGCTGAGCGATTCCCAGCACTTCCACACACAGGAGCAAGGCCCGACACAAAGCTATGCGAGCCCCAAATTCCTGTCTTCAAGAAACAGGCAAAACAACGGCTCCGGCTCGCATACCAACCCCGCCCCTTTGCACCGCATCCACACAGGCTCTCGAAGCCCTTGACGCCTCCCCCCAGCCGGAAACTGTCCTCTAAAAGCCGACTTCAAAGAAGAGCAGCTTTTGGGACCTTACAGAGGAGGCTATCACAGCCCACCTCTCGGGAGAACGTGGAGTGGCACAAAAGAGCATTAACTTTCTCCGCAACGTTGTCGCGGTTGACGCCGAAGTAGGAGCCGACCTCTAGTATCTTCTGGGGATCACCAACATCTGCTCGCTTTCTGTCCGCCCGAAACAAGCGGCTAGCAACAGTACTCAGTCGCAGCGCCAACCGAAACCAAGCGACAGCCACGCCCCCCCCCCCCCCCGGGGACGTCTCTCAGCCACTCTCCTGAGCACACCGGCATGCGACGAGGTCAGGACCATCATCTTCCGACCTGTTGGAAGATCGGCCCATTTTTTGGTAGCCTCAAGGGACTCGATTGCCGCGTTCCTCTCCGGCTTCGCGGCGACGACCCGTGTCCGCGTCAACCACCGGCGCTAACTCGTCGTGGTCGACACTGCAGCGAGTGGTGATATATCCCCCCTCCTCGAAGGGAGGACCCCTCAAGAAACTGTTGGGAAATAAATACATAATACATTTATCCTTCTTGACAACGCTACCATTGTGCCATATCCCATACCTTCACCCATTGAATTATTACTCCTGGTATATATATATATATATATATATATATATATATATATATATATATATATATATATGTGTGTGTGTGTGTGTGTGTGTGTATGTGTGTGTGTGTGTGCGCGCGTGTGTGTGTGTGTGTGTGTGTGTGTGTGTGTGTCAATATATGTATGTGTTTTGCTTTGGTAATAAGCACCTGCGGCCGAATTTACAAAGCTTTCTCTTTGGCTACGCATTTTCTTAGCCAAAAATTGTCTTATCTGGAGGGATTACTATAGCGCGGGTATGAATTTAACTTATTCGGCACTTAAGAGGGCAAGGAAGACACGATAGCCGATGAAACGACAAGGAAAGAAAGAAGTGTGTGCCGATAATATCAAGGTAGCACGCAAAGCGTCTAGCATCGAGAGTACACGATGATAGCCAATGATTTGCTGCATCTAAGTTTCAGTTCCGCGAGCGTCTGCTACAGCGCTTACGGGATGCCGCGTACGTTGTAATAGACGTTTTGGTGGGCTGTGCAAAGCCAAGCACTCGCCTTTAATCAACGACTGTAGCTAAAAAAAATAATTGCTCGATGGCCTTAAGCCACTGAGCAATCCATGCACTATCTCGCCAAGTACAAGTAAACAACACTCCAGGTGCACCACATAAATGAAACCACACATTAATCGATGCATGCAATGTTTGAAAATGTGCCTCGAATGTCTTCCCCTATTTAACGCGACCAGTTACCTTACATTTCATTGAAGCTGCGCTGCTACTTAACTAATTCGGTGCAATCTAACACGGTATAGTGGTGAACGTAAGGGTGTTTTGTACCTATAGTCAAAGGTAGCCATTGTTACAATATTCTTATTACAAGACATATGAGCGACTTTGGTGCCTGCAGACGAATTGTGCGGAAATAAATAACAGCAGTAATCAAATGAAATGGTGAGCGCAATTTCGCTGGTTCCATGCACCGCAGCCTTTTTAAAAAGCCGGAATGCGAGAACGTGCATACGCTTACGCTTAGGTATATGTCTACGTAAAATGAGGGAGACTCGTCGGGAGGTGTCTCAGTGCTAATGCTTTTCACAAAACACGGTGCAAATATTTCGTCCAGCGTTGTTTGAGTGCGCAAACAAAGCAAGGGACGTGTATACGAGTCTTGAGGTCGAGAGACGTTATCACGCGTGCGAAAAGGATGAAAAGAGAGAGAGAGACTCTCGTTTCGGCTTCGCGAAAGCTTGAAATTGATAGATAATAAAGACCACTTTCTGGCCCAGCAGACGTCAGGAAAGTCTCCGCAAAGCAGCGTCTGATGCTCGGAGAGCAAAAAAAAGTGGAGTACGCGTTACATGAGAGTTACATCCACTCAGAAAGCGAGGTGAAGTGTGACTGTCCTTAGATGTGAAAATCAATGCTAATTAGGAGAGTTGAGTTAATGAGCCAAAACTTTCCTTAATAATGATAATGGAAGCAAACTGAGCATTCATCTAGTGAAAGTGACACTAGTGACAGTGAACTCATAATAGTTGATTAGCGTTGTCACAGGCCGATATATATTTTTATTTTCTTATTTATATTCGGCAAACTATGAGAAGGTGGCCTACGTTAGAGCCGGCTATCCCAACGTCATGACAGTAATGTACAAGAATAAATAGCGCACGGTTATACAGTCACACGTGGCGGTTTCTATCATCTAGTAACCTTGGGCAAACACATTCTAACTATTTTTTCTATTTCTAACAAAGTTTCACCAGACGTTTTTGCATTTGGCTTCATTCGAAGGAATGACGATATATCAGCAATAGGGCGAATGCAGGCACTGCTGCAGTGGACGAGCGGTTACAGCGCTCAACTACAATCTAGGAGGTACTTGGTTCAATTCGCAGAATCACTGAGTGCTTTTTTTAAGAGGTTGCCCGGCCTGACATTATGCGTGGTGGCGGGTACTAATTTTTTGAGAAGTAGGCTTTCGCACTTGCTTCTTTCACTCCCCTTTTGACCCAAAAGTGCTGTACTGTGCTCCTTCGAAAATTAAACAATTTAGGGTTCATAACTTTCACCTCCACCCTCTCTTATCGCAAAAGTGTCCAGTGCTGAAACACCAATATCATACCTGGTATATTACTTTTCACGTGTTTGGATATTCGACCAGCAATCAGTCTTCACGGTGTTTTGAAGAAAATCTACACATGCAGTGAGCTAACTGCCTGCAGCCAAGTTGACTGCCTTTGTAGGGACACGCTTTCGTGCTGATTTGGTGGGCATCATTACATGCAGCAAGACCAAAGAGCACGGACAGTTAGAGCTGACGCAAACAGAGTGATTAGTTTGTGTCTTCTCTCCCGCTATTTGTCATGCTGCACGCTTCAGTATAGTGTCGCTGTCAATGGTTAAAATTAACTATAGCAGTTAATCGAGTTCTGCTGAGAGGGTCCCCTATTGTCCAGAATGGAACAGAACGATGGCAATTTGATTTGTGTGATAAAGAGATACCCTGCTTTTGGTTACTAGAATAAATTTCTAAACTGAAGTTTATTTTTTATTAACAACAGTTCCAGTGCAGATGAAAGGTGCGTGGACGAAATTCGTGTATTCAGCTTGACTAGGTTTGTGACCTTAACTTTATTTGCAAACCGGTATCACAGTATGCATAAATATCACACACATGTACAACCACGGGTGATAGCTTGCTTATTCTGATTAAAATTGAAAGGTTGAAATCGACATATTCAACCAACGCAATGTGTACGAGATATGCCATGTAGAGTAGCTATGCTCTAAACTAATCTTTGCAGGTTCGTTCTATTTTACCCAATTTCTTGCCCATGACTGTAGGTTGGTAAATGAAACAACTTCTTTGAACACACATATTCTGTGTAAGGTTACATTTATTTTTATGCAGTACAAAACAAATTGAAATGTATAATGGCTCAAAAGAGAAATAACTAAAAACAAATTCAGCCAAATCATTACCAAACTTACTCACCAATGATAAACGGATTCTCATTTAAAAGATACATACATACATACATACATACATACATACATACATACATACATACATACATACATATACACACACGCACATATACATATGTACACCCATACATACATATATACACTCAGGTGTAAATATTAAAATGAATGGCTATAAAACAACAATTCTAATACACTCATTTTGAACATACTACAGAAAGTAACTCACGAGAGAAATCCACCGGCACTGTTATGTCTGAACACTGTGTTTCTCGAACCATCTCGCAAAAGCTTGATGCATAGTTTTTCGCTGCTGCCCAGTGACAAGCAGTTTTTATAAAAAACACAAGAATAAAGCCCTTGACAATGTCATGCTAAAAAAAAGGGCTGTGCATCAATATTTTGTATATGTCTGCAATATCACTCTGTTTATTTACACAGCTTGGCTCATTCACAACCCACTAACAAAGCATGTTAGGACACTTGGGCTGAAAGTTGGCACAGCGCGAGTAAATACTAGACAATACATGAACAATACAATTATAAGCTACTAAGCTCCTTGGTGCAAACAGTGTTTATATTGACAGCTATAGGTGCCATTTCGTTTCCCCAAACCACTTCTCAAAAATAGAATCCACTTTATTTAGCTAAAAGTTTCTATTCTGGTGCGTCGTGGTGGCTCAACGGTGGAAGTGACTCTTTCGGCCACGAAAACAAGGACCAATTATTTTTCCAGTTAGTGAATTCACCCCATGCTAACATTGAGGCAGCTGGTAGGAGTGCTTTTGGAGAGAGGAAACCACTACGTTCCCACCAGTTGTGGCCTTGGGTAGCTACTTCACTTGGACAAAAATGATGAAAAACACTCCTCAAGAAGACTTCAAAGTTTGCACTTCAACACAGTTCCCATACAGCTGTCTATTAGTCTGCTTGAAAAATATTGAGTTTACTGGTGGGCAAAGACTGTACACTATGTGAGATGATGCTCCAGTGCACTGCATGTATGTCTTGCTGCTGGCCTCAAGTGCGATGTTGCTCAGCACATATGTGTAAAATAACAACTAATACTATGCCACTGCAAAGTACTATGTGTCATCTGCATGAAACAGGGACCACAATAAAAGAACATAACAACATTTGTCTTCACAAAGTTCAAAAAATGTAAATAACTTTCCACAGAGTTTTCACAGTTCATCTGAGGATAGTAATATTGGTTGTAAACACATTCTTACTTCCACTAACAAACTATTTTAAGATTCCAGGTTCAATATTAGAGTATACCAGCACTTTTGTAGGGCTAAACAATTGTACAGGCACCTAGAAAAACACAAGTGAATGCATGCTACAGCTACATATAAAAGTAAATACTTTTATTTCTAGTCTGAGTAGAGCTGCATAGATGATAAGTCACTTGCATTACATTATGAACAAACCTATCCGAGCAAAGTATACATTTAAAAAGTTACACTTACACAGTAGATAAGTAGGCTGTTGAAGGGCGGACAGGCAGTGGGATAATACCCAAGCACTAAAATCTACTGTTAAGATATACTAGGAGTAGTGATGATCCTCTTCCTTCCAAATAAGATAATCCACATAGATTCACTTCCCAGAGCTTATAAACTCATGGCATCATTGGTGCTATACAAATGAGTGTACACCGAAGGATTACGTCGACTAAGTACATGATTACTGCATCCATGGCTTTACTTCTTGTACTACAAAGAATGCAAACACAGTTACAATTGGCGACCATGGATGCTGTGATTTCTGGCATGTAAATGTAGAGGCACACAGGCACTTACCACACATGTTAAAAACTTCAGCTCAAAAATATTTGCCCACTAACACTACAGCAGCCTTTAAATTAGTGTCATGGTTTGGTATCTTCAATGTAAAATTTAAATAATTTCGAATGCAAGCGAATTAACTGCTGAATAATGCAATGCTAAGAAGTTAAGCAGCAGCTGCTCCTGACATCACAATGTGCTCTTTCTGCTCTTGTAAACTTTGAGCAGGAGAACAGTCAGTGGCAGTCTCTTTATACTTGTTGGTCTTCTGTGCTCTGTTCTTGATACATTGTACATGACCGTGGAGCACCGAACCCCTTGTTACTGCTGGAACTTAGTAAAATACAGATCTTTGTGACAACCATGCTAAATGCAAGAGTGTATAGTTGTCAATTATGTGCTCATATTTACAGATATTGTATTTTCAGAAGCCAATGACAAGCCTCAACACACACATACACAAACAGTGAAGACTGAAAATATATTTAATATGATACAAGAGCAAAACTACAATATTATAGATGAAGGCATGAAACTTCTGACAGGCATAAAAAGCCAATAGAGTTTCTTCGATTTCTACTTTACACTAGGTGCGAGAAGTAGACCACAAATAAGTTCACTAAGAAACACAAGTTAGACTGCATTACAACACAACAGCCAATGTTCATAACTTTAAGGCTGTCCAACATAGCCAGCTCACCATACCGCATATAGGAGCAAATGATCAGTCTAGAAGACACAAAAAACTTGTGGATTATGAGTGTGCTTGTTGCTGACATCTATTATTCTAAATGAAGAAAACCTTTCAAAAATGCACTTCATCAGGGGAAATAATCATACGCAACAAACACATCGGGCTCCTACAGGTGCCACCAACACTCACCATTATTGTTGATACCAGTGTCTTGCCGGATGGATATGCCGCGTCCTGATCAGAACACCAAAGGAGCGCTCCATGACTTGGATTGCATGTGTGCTAGCTGCATCGCTCTGCTGCTGAAATAGGCTAGCCACAGACAGAGAAATGAAAAGACATGGCTTTGAAACACACTGAACGTCACCTTTAGATATCAACAATGCTTACTTAGGCCAGGTACAATTTGTATAAAAAAATATATCACTATGCAATCGTGGTGAACATGTTCGGCTGAAACACAAGCAACAGCACTGAGAGAGAAAAAGCTACACTAGGTAAAAGATGCAGTTACTGGCCCTATGTCATCTGAGGCTTCTTCAATAGGTCTTTCTCCTTGCAAGTTGTGAACAGCCAGGCGATTTTCATCCACTTGCTATTTCCTTCCAGAACACTCGATCCACAGAGGGAGTCACAAGCTCGAGAGCTCAATAATAAATCAAAGTATTTGTGCTCGTTTCAAAGCACAAGCTTTTGAGTCTCAGATTATTGGAGTTTCATTCATAAGCTGCAGGCTTTCAGCTTTTAACATTCTCAATTATTTTGAAATTTAGTTATATAAATGTTGAATAAGAATTATGTGTTAGAATATTACAGATATCCACTGAAAGCAACCATGCTTGGGTTTTCAATTTGTGCACAGTAAGTGGTGTTCACGTAATCGTATGTATTAAAGAACAACTAACCTTGCAGCCAGCTGTTAGGCAGTTTTGTGCCCTCGAAGCTCCCAAGCAGATCGCAGTCCTTCCAGATGAGGCTGCCATGCATGCTTCCACGCCACATCCGCTGAATGATAACAGTCCCAACAGTGACATAGGCTTGCACAGCTAGGGAGAACGTGTCCTTCCTATTTTTGTACAGGTGCTTCAAGTAATGATGAGCATTGATGTGCCAGAATGTGCAACCGATGCATCACAGGACCTTAACAAACCAATCTCTGCGATCTGTGAAGAGGCAAAAACGAGATATTTAAAAACAATCATTAAAAGCACTCACTTCTAATACTTATTTGAGGAAGCTAACACTTCGTTAAAGTGACCAAAATCTGCTATAATCACTTTGAAATAAACTGTAGCCTCATGCAAAATTTACGTACCGCAATATATATGTCCTACTGAAGTATAGTACTACCACAGTGGTAATCGTCTATAGAACTAATTTTCCAAAATAACACAAGTTTTTTAAGTGCAATCTGGCTCCTGGAAAATAAATTCACATTAACTTTCCAACTATTAAACGTGGTCAATCGACAGGCCCAACCTCATACTCAAACAAGAGCTCACTTGTATCAAATCACAAAAAAATTTTTTTTATGTATTTGCTCCATAATATATGTATGTATATAACAGTAGTAGTAAATTTTTCATGCTTCAACTTACCATAGAGAAACATTACATCTGATGGGCTTAAAAACTTGCACACGTTATAGAACTGCGTGAATTAATGTACCGGTGAAATTTAGTTCTGCAAGGTGAACTCACCGATGGCAGCATTTAGTAGCCGTCGGTGTCATGAAGAACCAAGTACGGCCAACAGGCAAAGGGCATCTGCAGACTGGAAGCTGCCAATGACAGCAATGAAGGGCTGGCCAGGCGTGCACGTCCATTGATAAAGAAAGAACCAAGTATGGCCAACAGGCAAAGGGCATCTGCAGACTGGAAGCTGCCAATGACAGCAATGAAGGGCTGGCCAGGCGTGCACGTCCATTGATAGAGTGTAAGAACTGGCCATGACCGGCTGTTGTCAAGGCTCTACTGGCCATGACCGGCTGTTGTCAAGGCTCTAGTGCCGTGCAAAACGATGGCCAGACGAACTAGGAAACCTGTAGTTAGGCGATATTGCCCTACAACTTCATCCAAAGCAAGGCACCGGTGAAATCTTTGCTTTTTCTGGGGGCCGGAGGGAAGCTTGACGTTCACGGGCTCTCGCTGCCACATAGAACTCTCAAGTTGTTACCGAAGAACAGTCTAGGCGCGCTTCCAAAGTAACACAATCCACAACAGAATGTAGCATCTCGCAGTTTTGGTTGATAGCATCACAGCGCTAGGACTATGGTTATCACAAAAAGGAGAAGTGACGACTTAACAAACAAAAGCGCCAAGCTGCCCCACCACAACTTCGCAGGGCAAAACAGTTATCAACGCTGTCTTTCAATTTTCGGTCACACGAGCACAGCTTGTTCACAAGTCTTGGAACGTCAATACAGCACCACTGTTCACAACGAACATCGTTTCACTCCCGAACAGTACATTGCTCTCAAGTAAATAGAAGCGTACGGGTTAACTAGTGGCGAAGCAAGAACCGAGCGCGTAGTTCATACGTTTCCGTACGTACTTGGGGTCACTCAAGTAACGTGTCAAAACGCTGTCAATCCGAAATGTCGCACAGCACCCAACTGAGAGACTGGAAAGTCAAGCGAACGAACTGTTACCGGCACACAAACACACATTGCAGGCTTCTCGAGTGCTGGTTGCCGTCGATACACCGACGCCGATCCCCGCTTGATAACCACACCGGCGCACGGGCTTCGCTGCGCTTCACCGTACACCATTGCACTGCCACAGCTTTCTGCACTGCTTACACGCACCGAAAGAGCTGCTGTAATCACACTGCCGGTCATACGCTGAAATAACTCGTGCGAGAAGCGTTTGCTGAAAGTCGCACCGACCGATATGCTGTTTACGACGCCATGTTGTTTTCTACAACTGCGCAGCACATAAGAGAGCTCTTAGAAAGTACTTGCACTATTTTCACGGCGTGAAAAAAATTTCTATTATGTGCGAGGGGGGTGATATGACGAACAGGACAGGCGTGCCGGATGAAAGAAGTGTTTTGGCAACGTCACGGAGTGAGCTGATGTAGAGGGTATTGCTTCACAACCAATCACAAGCTGTCCCTGTCGGCCAAGCCGTCGTCTGCTCGCGTTTGTCGTCTGCTTCGATCAGAGCATACGACAGGGGATTCGCCTTCGCAACGCTATTATTCTCAGGTCAAGTGGTTGCTGCGTCGCACAAAATACATGTCAGTGGCTCACTCTACCTTTGAATGATGTTTGTGTGCCAAGTTAAATGGCTGGTAATTGACGCAGGGATGAATTCAGCCAAGGTTTGCTCCAGAATCGTGAGGGTTTGCATATTTTCGGTGTCATACAAAGTTACTAGGGTCATTTCATTCCGATTGCTTGCCATATTGTCACGGTCCATATCGGTGTCTGAACAGTGAAGGTGAAGATGCATGATTTGTTTGTAGTTCCATGCGTAATCACGCGCACCCCTAATACGCTTTGGTTTACAAAGTACGCTTTGTTCCAGATCGTCCCAAAGTGTATCGAAAGCTGTATTTCAGAGATCGCAACCATTGGACAGTTAGAGCCAATGAAAGTACACTAGAGCACAAACTTTATGAACCACTCACTGAAAACTTCCTCTCATTTTTTATTTCCAATAGCGTGCAAAGAATGTGCTCCCATTAACCTCTTTGGTGGTAATTTCCACCAATGAGGCAAGGATCTCGAGTGGCACTTTTAATTGGATGAGATGGGGCGCAACACAACAACATAACAAATAAGGTTGATCCTATGCCATGCCGCGTTCGAATGCACCGACCATTCACGTATCACATTGGTTTTCATCCAACCACACAATCTTTACATGCGTAGTTTTATGCCATTGACGCCCAATAGAATTCTTCAATTACTGCGACTTCGAACTTATTGGACGATGGTGGTTGTCAACACCATCCACTGCGTACAAGAGAAACAACACGCGAAGCTCAAAGCGCCGAAAGAAATAAAAACGCACCAGCAGTCATCAGGCAGCCCTTAATGGGCGTGAATTAACTCAAAACCAGCCAGGGCACCAAAGTATACCGCCGCGGCAGCAGGTTCTAAGTAGCCACATTGTTCCTAAGAGTGGTCCGGACCACTCTTAGGATTTTCTCTCAGTCATGCTGTTTTTACGCACAATTTCGCTTCGTGAATCCACTTACGAGCACTTTTCGGTGACGTAAGCAAATATAGCAACTGCATCACCATCGCTGACATGTTCCCGGGCAGTCACAGCGCGCTTTATTTGCAGCGGCCGATGTGACAACGATGGCCTCTTACGACGTTTTTTCGTTTCGTGAATCGACTTACGCAACAAAATTTCTCTTGCGCAAAAATGTTTTCGTAAGTGAGTTTTGTGAATCCGGCCCCTGAAGTAGCAGATTTATACTATGTGTAATTGAACTGCTGGTTTGATCTGCGTTCGTGCCATCGTCATTCATGAAGCGTGCTTGTCTTGGAAGTTGATACCACGAAGAAATAATTGAAAGAATTCAAGCATACCCACCTGGTTTTCTGTAAATCGGCTAACTTCGCGGTGGCCCATGTGAAGGCGCGGAGATAATTTTGTGTCACCCGAAAAGCTTAAGCATTACAAAAAATCTGGGGGGGGGTCAGAACCCCCTCACCACATATAGTCACCATCCTGAACGTCACCAAAGTGCACGTTGAAGGCCTTGATGCATCTACTAGAGCACTGTGTGCTTAGTAAAACTCTTAGCGCACAAAAAGTATCCTAGGTGTGAAGGTGTTATCACTCAGCGTGGAAATGCAGTTTATCTAAACTATGTATCCTTCTTTTACCGACATTGTCCAAGTCTCGTCTCTCAAAGGCTATGCTTCTGTATCACGGTGCAGTGTATAATACTGTGAAAACACTTGTACTCGAGCAAATATAGGAATGAGAAAGGCAGTGATGTCGTCATTCCTATATTTTGATGAGTCTTTCTGTCGTCGGAGTTCTATAGCTGCCACCACAAACCAAATCACAGTAGCCCGATTTGTAGTACTAATTGAGTCATGTAAAATATTCCGAGAAAAGTGAAATATTTCTGTCATTGATAGAGCGGTGGCCTATAGCAAGAAGCATACCTGCAAAATACGACGCAGTTCATTTGTAATCAAACATGCGCTGTAAATCAATGTTATAATATATTTTGTAATGTGTCTAAAAATATAAACATATTTCGATACTTATTGTGTGCTCTTAAGGAATCAATATGGAAAAAGTTTTTTTTATTAACAGAAACACCTCAATAAAATGTGTGAAACGTATGTGCATGTCCCGTTTCAGATGTACAAAATTATGCTGTGCAAATTGGAAACTTTACCTGCAAACGAATGCAGATGTCAAGATCATTACAATGCAAGGCACGTATATGGATGCACAATATAAAGTTATATTCACTGTGGAGATATTCAAAACAAATAACGAAAAAAATGAAATAATTACATTGCAAGTACTTTTGTTTTTTGTTCTTATGAGCCCTCAACAACAATTTTCTTGGTGTTGGAAAGATTCTATCACCATTTCGGGACCATAGAATAATAAAGCTACATCTTTCAGTTTTCTCAAGCATGGAACCATGGTAGTGCTATGAACACCTCGTCACTATCAAAACTAACTACAGCTGCGAAAACTGTGCGGACTCCTGGCCAAGGCAGGAGTGCATGGATGCCTGTGTTTATGTACGCGCACACATATAAACTACACGCACGAACATAATGAAGTATGGTTAAACACCTGCTCTCCCCCTCCCTCTCTAGAAAAAAGTTCCGTACATTGTGCTGCTGTAGACAAATTGGAAAAAATCAACCTATAAAGATAAACGAATAATTACATATAAGCAGACGCCCACGGCAACGACGTAAGTACCTATATGACAACAAAGTGTCATCAGCAATACTCATTTTCGTAGCTGCCTAGGATAAGTAACAGTTTATTACGTGCTTCTGAACGATCTCGCAACCACCGTTTACCTCAAGAAAAGCAAGAAAATCATGATCGGTAATGCGCACAGTAAGAATTAGATTCTCTTGAATTAGATTCGCAGCACTTTCATAATAATAAAGAAGTAGAACGAAAACAAAATAATAAGGCTCAACGTATAATATCTTTGTTATTTCAATTCTGCGGACATCAATCACGCTTTTTTAGTAATGCCGGCGATAATTAACGAAAAACAATGTGGAGATAATGAAGACACGTTAAGGTATGGTTAAAGAGAGGCCCGAAGAAAACAAAGATAATGTTAGGCGGCCCGGCGAAAACGCGTAATTAAGGGTACTAACAGTAAAGCCAACCCTCCCCCTGTTTCCCGCATTCACCAAAAAAAAATAAGGTTAGATTGATTCACAATTAAACGTTAATCATTTGCAACACGTGCCCGACAATCACATCGTGGATAAGCTTCAAGCAGAAATTCAAAATATTTCAGTAATAACTTACGGGCCTGAAACATGAATGGACTACTGCACGCGGCCTGAAAAACATCACGAGGCTTGAGTGGTACCACAACACCCAATGAACTTCACATATAGAGAGGCTAGACACGCCCGCACGCGCGCATTGCTCATCTCACGATATTATTGTAATGAAATAAATCATGTAGTAAAACTTCTCCCGTGTGCCCGTTTCATCGTTAAGAACATGAATGAATAGAACATCCAGGCACACCATAGAAAGATAATACACAAAAAATAATGTTCAATAGCAAATGCGCAGTAAAACCGTACCGAAACATGATGAGGCGTAGAGCAGCCAACATAATGCCTTATATGAAGCGAGCGAGTCCAAGATGAAAAGCACTGGGTCACTGGCTGCATGCTGTGGTTATCTCTGCCGAAAGCAGTGCCGGAATCCTGCCGCGTATCCAACTCGCACACGATTTTGACTCCTCCACACTTGTCCACACACCGGCACTTCAGCAAACAAAAACCCCTCCCGCAGTTCTGATTATCCCACCGTCAAGCCGACTACTGAGCGAAAAAAAAAGGTGGGTGGGGGGGGGGAGGGGTAGACTCTGCAGACAGACAAATGTTCATTCTCCCCCGTTGGGAGCTCGGCTGAGCCTCCGACAATGGTCGGCGTCCATCCTACCCCCTTCCCCCAGCGTGTCATTTGTGGGCATGTCGTTGGAGGAAGGCGTTCACCGAATTTTCATTGTGCGGACGACGACGCCAGAGAACCATGCTGCCTCCGCAGTCCGCCGACCTCGAGGCGAACCCTTGCTCGCGTTCGACGACATAACAAAAAAACTTCTGTCTGTCAAGATGGGTATTCCCCTCTCACAGCCTTGCTTGAGTAGGGCGCCGGGCAGTCACCATTGCACTATTACAAGCCCATGCGTATAGTAAGATTGGATGTGATATGAATTCCTAAGTATTGATTAAGGTTACTTGATCTCAAGGGAGATTATATATGTAGTATACCCGAGAAGAGTTAGGTGACCTAAATATATGCCTAACTTTACATATGTGCACCTGTTTAAACAAATATTTCCAGTCTGTGTTCTTGCCCAAGCTTGACGTTCCTTCAAAACCACACCCAACCACGATTCCGCTGATGCCACCGGTAGAACTGAGTGTCCGTGGCATATGTTCTCTTCTAGAAAACCAAGATGAATCCAAAGCAGTTGGTCCTGATGGCATCTCTCCTCGTATTCTAAAGCGATGTGCACTGCCAATTTCTCTTTACCTTTATATAATTTATTCAAAATCCCTTTCAACGGGAACTCTACCCGAAGATTGGAAAATTTCTCATGTTGTTCCGGTTCATAAGGGTGGCTCAAAAAAAGATGTAACAAATTACCGACCCATTTCATTGACGTCAGTCATGCAAAATTTTCGAGAACATTTTATCCAAGCACATATTGACCCATCTTACTGCTAATAATGTATTAATAAATGAGCAGCACGGTTTTCGTAAAGGTTTTTCTTGTACGACGCAACTTGTAGAGTTCTTTCACGAGCTGGCTTCCAACGTTGATGAAGGTGGACAAACAGATTGCGTGTTTTTAGATTTTCGAAAGGCCTTTGACACCGTGTCACACTCCCTTCTCCTGGCTAACTTACAGACTCTAAATTTCGACCCAAATGTGTTCATCTGGATAACCAATTACTTGCTGAACAGGCATCAATGCGTTCTTTTAATTGGGAAGTGTTCATCCTATGTTAACGTTACATCAGGCGTGCCCCAAGGCTCTGTCCTTGGGCCTCTCTTATTTCTTATTTTTGTAAATGATATTTCTGTGGGTATTTCGTCGCGCATGCGTTTATTTGCCGACGATTGTGTGTTATATCGACAGGTTCAGAACAAAGGTGACTGTGCTTATTTGCAGAATGATTTGGATTGTATTGTACAGTGGTGCCAGAAGTGGCAAATGACGCTAAACCCCAAAAAGTGCGTTCATATGCGTGTTTCCAAAAAAAAGAAACCAATAGTAACGGCGTACACCATAGATACGCATACTGTTATTACCGAACCAACATGCAAATATCTTGGCGTTGTTTTGTCGCATGATTGCTCATGGAATGCCAATGTTGATCACGTTGTTGGCAAAGCGGCAAGGGCTCTAAACTTCATTCAGAGGAATCTAAGATTGGCACCCCGAACATTAAAAAATACGGCCTATCTCACATGTATTAGACCGATTTTGGAATACGCATGTCCTGTGTGGGACCCGATGCAGGCGAACTTGATTGATAAGCTTGAAAAAATACAAAACAGAGCTGCGCGGTTTGTTTTAGGGCGGTACTAGCGGAGAGACAGCTGCAGTGCTATGAAAGCTGAATTGGGTTGGGAATTGCTTTCTTTACGCAGGAAAAAGTGCGTTTGAAGTTTTTCTTTTCTGTTTTTCATGGGCGGACTGGGATTGACCGTCATAACTATTTCAGTGAACCCAGCTACATATCTAGTCGACATGACCACCGACGCAAAGTGAAAGAGTATCGAGCAAGAACGACCATGTTTTATAATTCCTTTTTTGTGATGACCATTAGAGATTGGAACCAGCTGCAAGACAAGCAAGTGTGCTGTATAAACGAAGACTTGTTTTATTCCAGTCTGTAACCCCCCTGCTGTAACGCCTTTTTGAGCAAAGCGGGGCACTCACCGAATAAAGAATAAAGAATAAAATAAAGTTAATATTTAGTTCCATTAGCCACAAGCTACACCAGTTAGATATTATATTTAAATTGGAGTGTAGGCGATTACAATAGTCGTCTGAAGTAATTTCTGTAAAAGTATCCCAATCATCGGCAAAAAGTTGGTTATTAGAAGGTACTTGAAAGGGTAGGTCAATAAAACATTTTAGAAACAACAAAGGACCAAGGACCAACTCTTGGGGCACTCCTGAGGTAACATGGCACATTTATGAATTGTAATCGTTAGCGGTAAAGTACTGCAATCGATTTGCAAGAAAGCATCCGACCTAATTTAATAGGTTAATGTCAAGATATAAGTTCCGTAACTTGTGGATGAGAAGTTTATGACACACTTTATCGAATGCTTTTGCAAAATCTAAAATATATGCAGTCAGCGGATGATGAACGAAGAAAAATTAGAAAGGTATGAGTTGAGTCTCACATGATTATGATTTCCTATAACCGTGTTGTGAAGGCAAAAAGAAGGTGTTATTTTCAAGAAAATTGAGGATGCTTCTGATTACGAAGTATTATATAGTAGTTCGAAACACGTGCTGGTAAGAGTAATGGGGCGATAGCTGGTTGTTAGGCTTTTATAACCTGATTTGAGAAGTGGAACTACCTCCCCAACCTTCCACTGATAAGGTAGACTGCCTGTGCGGAGTGGTAGGCTTGACAGAGCTGTAAGCTGTAGTAAAAAATGCACATGCAAATTACAACGCAGCTCGTTTGTTATAAAAATTATGTTGTAAAACTCTATTATGATCTATTTCAACAATGTGCCTAACAAATACAAAAATTGTTAGACATTCATTGTGCACACATTTGAAATGAATGCGCGAAAAATCAAACACGAAAGCCGCCAAAATATGTGTGCAACTTATACACATATCCCAATACAAATATAAAAAAATATGGCACGTACAAATTTACAAAAAATATACCTCTAAACAGATGCAAATCCCAAGATCATAGCACAAGTAAGGAACATATGTTCAAGCACTGTATTCAGTAAGAAATGCACTTTGTATATCTTCAAACAAAAGATCAAAAATAAAGTATTCACAAGTACTTTCACTTTTTGTCCTTATCAAGCCTCAGCAACAATTTTCTATTTTTGAGACAGAGCCAATCACCGACCAAACATTACCACTGCAGTAACTTCTTTCAGTTCTTTCAAGCATAAAATCATATGAATGCTCAATTTGGGCGTCTTATTGGTATCAGAACTCACTTCAGCTGCAAAAATCGCACAGACCCTGGCGTAGGCAGTGCTGGGGCTAGGGGGGGGGGGGGGGGGGGGTGCTTGTGTACACGTACACATGCAAAGGGATGCCAAGTTTCTCGCTACGCTGCTGGCACAGCGAACAAACAAAAAAGAAGCCAATGAATAAAAATCAACCATTTTCAACTAAATGCTTAAAGCAGCTATAATATGATGAAAGCTTCATGAACATTACTTGTGTTTACAGAAGCGTAGGCTATGTTATAGAGGTTTTTTCTGAAAGCTTTCAAGAACTTCAGAAAACAATTGCACAGCACGTGAAATGAGAATGTACATTTGTCAGGAAACTGGAATATTTTTTTTTCAAAAGAAGACATTCAGCTAGGATTACCCACGTGTAGTCACTGGTCAAGTGATTATCCCAAGAGATAGGGCATTCCTAGTCACTGGTTCGTTCGCTAATTTTGCGCTGCTGACCTATTCTTGTGCCTACAGTAAAAGGGTTGAGAGTCGCCATGTGAACAAAACAACATCGGCAGCTGCCATCGATTTCCTGCGCTTGTTCGAAACTTTCGGATTACCCCACAAAGTGGTTTCAAAGAACGGAATCGCATTCCTCTCAGCCAAAAATACAGAAATCCTACGAGTGAGAACTGCATCACAGTGGTGAAATCAGAACCGAACCACCCAGCTACAAACGGAGAGGCCAAACGCTACGTGTTAGAGCTAAAACGTGCTCTTGCAAGATACTCTACGGGGTCATTACAGCGGCGCATTGCACGCTTTTTTTTTTTCAAGCAACCCAAAACGGGCCAGACGGGCCAGATACCGGAGAATCTCGTGTTTTCTTGCGAGCTGCGAACACACGTCTGGGCCTTTCTGCCAGAATCACCTTGAAAAGTTACACCAGATAAGGAGGACGCCTCGCATTGCTGGGGGCTCCACAAAGGACAACCGGACAACCAGTGATCGCCCGCCAGTTTCACAGAATGCCCGAATGAACGGCGAGCACCGTAAAAAAAAAAAAGTTTCAGCCGGAATTTTGTTTCGTTGAAGTTTAAGCCCCTCCATCGCGTCTTCTACCGGAAAACGCATGAAGAAGCTTTAAACCGGACATTGCCGCTTCCAGCCAGCTGCATGGATGCGGCCTGCCCTCTACCACGACCTCCCCTCACGATACTTGACACCGCGCGCCCGGGGACTGACAGACTGTCGGGGCAATCAGTGCGCCTTTGTGCTCCTCGCCCCTTTCATGGCCCACAGCGGACTCGAAATCCAGCGCTTGGACAATTTGGACCGTGCTGCGCGCAAATGCCTCTCTTGAAAGTAATAAACTCCGTTTCTTGTTACGTACGCTTGGTATTATGGCTACCGTGAACACAGTGCAAATGGGGTTATTTCTTCCTAAAAAATTCAACCTCCCCGCCTTTCAGCATTATATCTCTCTCTTTTACCTTACTTCCTTTAATATTCTTAATTTCTATCGTTAAATTGGAGAGTTGCATAATAAAAAGTAGGAAGTGGATTATTTATTTAAAGATTTGTTGTTTATTTTAGAGAAAAACTTGACAGTCTAGTGCCAGACTTTGGGCTGGGGTGTGTGGCGCAGTGAACGCAACATGTGTAGGAGGTACAGCAGTATCGATAGTGTTGAACGAAAGTGCGATGATTCAAAACGCAAAAAAAAAGAGAGAAGCGTCATGATATAAGGTCCACAGTACCAAGAATGGCCATAATACACTAAACAAAATGAAAACTATAAAACAGTGTCCACCAGGTTATGTTTTTGGGTAAAAAGTAAAAAAGAACTCAAATACCAAATGTAGAAAAAATAAAGTCGGCAATATTAAAAACCGAGACATCGCAGAATCGAAGCATTGAAGAATCATGCAGAAGAGAAGCATTGAATCTCAAAAATCAGCCTGATCAAGATGGGTATTAAAGTGAAGTGCACTGTAATATATATGAAGGTGTAGTTATGAGCCATGTGACACAGCTAACGCACGAAAAAACTAGTTGAGATCAACACTTTCAAGAATCTCTGGTGGCAAATTGTTCCACTCTCTGCTTGTGCGGAAAAAAAAGGTACCTGTATATAGGGGCTCAGTCACTCTTTTAAGATTAGAGGCACGCGTTTCGTGGCGCAAAATTGGTTCGATATAATTAGTTTTGTTTGTATTGCCGGCTCATTGTTATAAATGAGATAGAACAGCTTCGTTATTTCACGATAACGTCACCATTCCAGGGTTTCTAGTTTAGCGCTTTCCAGAAGAATTGACGGAGATGTGTTACTTTTAGGTATTGAATATGAATTTTACAGCTTTTCACTGTATTGATTCAAGTTTATTTGTGTTAGCTTGCGTGTGCGGGTCCCAGACAGCCGATGAATATTCTAGAATTGGTATTACGCACGTTTCACATGCAGTCATTTAGGTTTGCCGGAAGCCTTATAGCGAGTGCCCGTCTTAATTGTATTTCTATTTTCAATGCCTTTTTCTCAGTATAA
>WOVY01002728.1:0-18861 GCA_013436015.1 Rhipicephalus annulatus | reverse complement strand
TTACAATCCCGATGGTTCGGCCGTTTCCGCCACTGACTCCACCGAAATCACGACTCCCATTTTTCATTCATATTCACGAATTGAACCCTCCACCGATGTTCCGTCCTTGCCGCCCAGAGACTTCCCGCAGATGCCACACATTTTTGTTACAAGGGAAGGAATAGCAAATTTAATCGCCAACCTTAAATTCTCTAGTTCGGCCTGGCCCAGACAATATACCGCTAAAATTCTGAAAAGCACAAAAATAAAATTCAGTATTATTTACAATTTATTTTTAACCAATCTCTTGACACTGGTTTATTCCTAAAGACTGGAAGACAAGTAAAGTCACCACCCGTGCCCAAATCAGGAACCCCGTGCCCTTCAGACCCCTCAAACTATCGTCCTATTTCGATAACATGCATTGCCTGCAAGCTGCTAGAACACGTAATCTTACTCCCACAATGCAACTCATCTGGACCAAAATTTCTTCTTTTTTTCTAACCAGCATGGGTTCGGGCAGTGAACTGTCGTGCGAGACACAGCTGTACGAATTTTCTACTGACCTTCATTTTAACCTAGACTCTTCTTTTCAAACAGACGTAATATACCCTCAACTTTTCCAAAGCTTTCGACCGTGTTCCCCACCGCCGTCTAATAAGTAAACTTTCTTGTGTCCTCAGTATAGACCCCTTAGTCCTACCTTGAATAAAAATTTTCTAACCGGTTGTGTTCAGTACACTGTTATCGCGAATAATGAATGAACCCGTGTTGATGTACTTTCTTGTGTACCGCAAGGTTTTGTTCTTGGCCCTCTTTTGTTAATAATATTTATTAATGATATTCCAGACAAAATTTCATCCATCATCCGCCTTTTTGCAGACGATCGCACTGCCAGATTTATCACCTCACAATACAGCTCTCGCCTAAGTATTACCAGTATCAAACTATCCCTCAACCTCCCTCCTCTAGAATTCGCCGCAAGGTCACTCGGCTCTGCCTTCCGCACAAACTATACCATAATTTCCCGTCGCAACGCAATACCGTTCTTCTAACCCCCGCCCGTTCATTGCGTCGCCTCTTTAACTCCCCATGTTTAGAGCGCTTACATGGTTCAACTAACGCTTTCAATAAATCATTTTTACCTATGCAATTGAAGACTGGAATAACCTGCCTGAATCCACAGTGCACCGAAAAAACCCCTTAAAAATTTAAACAGCTAATCACAAATCACTTGATATGTTTCGTTAATTTACAATTGTTGCGTTTCTTCCACGTATATTTATATATATATTTCTCTTCTGTTGACATTGTTTTTATCATGTAGTTTACTTTCGATAATGCTTAGTACCATTGACAATCATGCATCTGTTGAATCGGCGTTTTTTGCCTCCCCCTTATGTAATACCCCACAAGGGCCTTTGAAGGTTCAATAAATAATGAACGATGGTGTATACAACACCTGTGGAACATTAAGAAAGACTCTCATTTTTTACTATGGCCACCGCGTCTCTTCATATTGCGAATGCGCGGAGACAACTTGGAAAACTTCTTCTGGCACCGAAAAACCAGAGACACTCCATGCCTTGCAGCAACCCTTCTTAAGCTTGTGGGAGAGCTTCTGAAAGTTCGGCATCTGCATTTTCGATAGAGGTGAAATTGCTGTAGGCTCGTGTGCACATATTGGGCCAAATCAAATAAATGAGATAGTCCAAATTTCCGGAGCCCTCCACTACGATGTCTCTAAGAAATTGCTCGGATTCGTGGCGTAAGATGAGACGGTCCGGCTGCGACGTGTTTTGTGTCTTAAAAAAAGTAAAACAGGCAATGTACGTGCACTGCACTGCCAGCGTGCCCAGGAGCTCGTGATGGATTTAACAGAGAAAGCGACCCTTACCGCATAACGCTTCATATAATCAGATTGCATTTTGCTAGGAAGTAAAAAGAAATGGCTCTCGAGCGTGAAAAGATGAGCATTCACACTGAGATGCCTCGACACTATACGCTCACCGGCAGACGGCGACGGTGATGCAGTTTTATGTAGTGTCCCTGTATACACTACCGCAGGTATCAGAGTTGCGCATACAGTTTATTTTCATTGCAATTAGACTGCCTTACCTGGTTTTTGCCGTCGCCGCCACCAGCCACCGTAATTCACGTATATGTAATTGTAGATATATCGTCACGTATCAAGAGCTGTAGAAACAAGACAGAAACAGCGGGGCAGAATGACATGAGCGTGTATTTTCACACAAAGCGCTAACACACACTTCTTCGTTCTCTTTGCCCTTTTCGGCTGGCTACGTTTTGCTGGCTCACAACTTTAGGTGGCATTATTCCCCTTCCCGTTAGAGCATCGACTCGATTGCTCATACACAAGGGGGACAGCGGGGCCCATAAAAAAAAGGGAGAATCAATACTTGGAGTGCATAGGGCATATGCAGAAGTGAAAAAATGTCTGTGGTTAGTCTTAAAAAAACATTAACACAGTTCCCGTTTCGTTCGAGACCCAACGGACAACGTAAAAAAAAGAAAATGGTCGCTGCCCGGGCACAATAAGGCAAGTATCACCTGTAAAATAAGGTTTTATGCGGACGACATGCTCAATGTCTGTTCGTGGTGAGTGGCGCTAGGTCCTTGCCGAGCCTCCGTCTAGAATAACTTCATAGTTGGCCTTGTTCAACCGCCGTAATACTATGTAGCGTATGGAGTACTTGCTCAGGAGTTTCTCGCTGAGGCCTAGTCGTGTAACAGGAGTCCAAACTCACGCTTGGTCGCTAGGCTTCTAGGTGACTTGTCTACGGTGGTTATTGTACCTTTGGGCGTCTTCACATTGCTCTGATCCTATGTCCACACGAGCTAGTTGACGTGCTTTCCTTGCACACGTGCTGATCGACCAGCTCGTACTGCCATAATTCCACAGCCCTGGCTGCCATGATTCCACAGCTCGTGCTGCCATGATTTCTTGTGACATCGACCAGCTCGTGCTGGTCGATGTCACAAGGAATCATGGCATCTAGCATGGTTTGCACGTCTCGACCGTAAACGAGGCGGAAGGGTGCGAACCTTGTAGCTTCCTGGGTTGCGGTGTTGTACGCAAACGTTATGTATGGCAGGATCTTGTCCCACATTTTATGCTGCACATCCACGTACATAGAAACTATGTCCACCAGCGTTTTGTTTAGCCTTTCTGTCAAGCCGTTCCTCTCAGGTTGGTATGCGGTTGTCTTACGGTGGTTCGTGTAACTGAGCTTGAATCTGTTGTCCAACAGTTTTGCCGTAAACGCTGTCCCTCAGCCAGTGATGATGAATTACGGGGCAACGTGACGAAGCACAATGTGGTGCATAAAAAACTGTGCGACTTCAGATGCTGCACAACGCAGCAGTGGCTTCGTCTCAGCGTGACGCGTCAAGTGATCAGTTGCGATGATGATCCACTTGTTTCCGTAGTAAGACAAAGGAAACGATCCAAGGAGGTCCATCCCAACCTGGTCAAACGGCATACGCGATGGGTCGATGGATTTTAGGATGCCTGCAGGCTTTACAGCCGGTGACTTGTGACGCTGACATTCGCAGCGTCCTTTCACGTAGCGTTTGACACAAGCTGCGTGTTTTTTCCCAGAAATGTAGCTATCGTACCCTGTCGAGCGTTATGAGCATCCCAGATGGCCGGATGTCACCTCATCGTGGCAGGCTAATAGGATATCATCACGAAGATCCTGAGAAACGACTAGAAGATAAGATCTGCTGCCAACACCAGTGTTTTTCTTGTATAATACGCCGTGTCGTATGCGAAACCACGTCAACGTATGAGAAAGTAGACGAGGAACAGACATGGGGCTGCCTTCTAAATGATCGATGATGAGCCTTAACTCGGGGCCCACTCGTTGTTTACTGAGGAGGTCTGCCCCACTGAGAGTCCCCAGGAAGGCACTGCCATCTTCTACAGCTGAATGGTCGGATTCAAGATGTGCTCGTGAGAGCGTGTCGGCGTCTTCATGCTTTCTACCCGACTTGTATACGATGGTGACATCAAACTCCTGAAGTCGCAGACTCCATCGTGCTGATCGACCAGAGGGGTCTCGGAGGTTTGCCAACCAACTTTAAATGGGCGCCCATAGAGATAAGGTCTGATCTTTGTAACCGCCCATATTACCGCCAGACATTGCTTCTCTGACGTTGAATAGATGGCCTCGGCAAGTGACAGAGTGCGACTCACGTAGGCAATCACATGTTCAGTCCCATCTTGTGTTTGCACCAAGCTAGCTCTGAGACCATTAATGCTTGCGTCAATGCGCACCTCTGTGTCAGCGTCCTGATCGAAATGACCAAGTACAGGAGGGGGAGACAATTAATGTTGCAGTTCTGAAAAGGCAGTCGCTTGTTCGTCAGTCCACGGAAATAGGGTGTCGTCAATTGTAAGTCTGATGAGAGGCTCCACAATCTTTGAGAATTTTCAATAAAGCGGCGATAGTATGCGCAGAACCCGAAAAATCTTCGAAGACTTTTCTTGTCTGTCGGAGCTGGAGAAGCGGCCACAGCCGCAGTCTTCTCGGAATCGGGCCAAACGCCAAAAGCACTCACATTGTGACTAAGGAACTTGAGTTATTTGTAGTCGGAATGGCACTTCTCAGGCTTCAGGGTAATGTCAGCAGATCGTATATCTTCAAACACACTCCATAGGCACTGAAGGTGCTCGTCCAACGTTTTTGAAAAGACAACGCCAAAGCTGCTGGGCCAGATGGCATACCAAACATGTTTTGAAGCGTTACGCAGAATGGAACGCTCGTTATTTATCAATAATTTTTGTTAAATCATTAGAAACGGGTATTGTGCCGACCGTTTGGAAAATCACCAATGTAATTCCTGTGTTTAAATCGGGTAATAAGCAACTCATTTCTAACTACAGGCCTATTTCATTAACGTGTACCTGTTGCAAGCTTTTAGAGCACATAATTCATAAAAATGTACTTCAGCACCTCACTAATAACAACTTATTGTCCCGTAATCAGCATGGTTTCCGCTCTGGTTTTTGTACAACTACACAGCTCATTGAATTCACTCACGACATCGCTTCGGCTCTTAATACTCGAGGACAGGTTGACGCCATATTCATAGATTATAGCAAACCATTTGATGTAGTATGTCACAAAAAACTTCTTACTAGACTCAGAAGTATTATTAACAATGACAAAATAATAGGCTGGATAGCTGATTGGCTACGTTTGAGGTCACAATTTGTTACGTTTGAGCATGCGCAGTCATGGTCGTGTGCAGTCACTTCCGGGGTACCACAGGGCTCGGTGCTTGGGCCCCTATTGTTCATTATTTATATTAATGATGTCACACAGATCATTAAGGATACACCAGTGAATCTGCGATTGTACGCTGACGACTGCGTTTTATATACTCGCGTAAATAATGCTCATGACCAAGATGTTTTGAACAAGGTATTTTCGTCCTTTTGTGGTTGGAGCGCCATGTGGCAAATGAACATTACTTACCAAAAACTGTTCAAATGACATTTACTAACAAAAAACAGCCGCTAAAGTTTAGTTATAGTTACAATGGGCACTACCTTAACTCTGTTATTACATTCAAATATCTTGGTGTTACCTACACTCAAAACCTAAAGAGGCACCATCACATTGAAACAATTTGCGCTAGAGCACTTCGAAAACTGGGATACATAAAACGAACACTCAAGCACTCTACCAAGGACTGCAAATTAACGGCGTATAAATCGCTCGTCCGACCATTGCTAGAGTACGCCTCAGCGGTGTGGTCACCCTATACTGCACTTGACATAAATATGCTCGAGGGTATACAGAAAAAAGCAATACGATTTATATTTGGCCGGTATGACCGCAATTTTTCTCCCTCATCTCACGCATGCTCATTGTCGTTAGAACCCCTTGCTTTCCGACGCACACTTGACCGTATCACTCTGCTACATAATATTGTACACAGCCGCAGTTGCATTGAAGCACCAATTACTTTTTGTGATTGAGCACGACGAGCCATGCGCCGATCTCACCCACTCAACATTGTTCCCTTCCAGCCATTTGTAAATTGTTTTAAGCATTCTTTTTTTCCAGCCGTTGTTGAAATTTGGAACAACCTAGATGGTTCCCTACGCGAAAAACCAATTGAACTGTTTTTGAAAGAACTGCCTAGCCATATTTTGTAATATGTGTTAAATGCTTTGTATGTTTCTTTGGTATTGCTTACTGTATGTCCGTTCCTTTTCCTAATGTACCCACTCCTGCTATGTCTCGTGTATCGAGACAGCAGTATCTGTAAATAAATAAATAAATAAATAAATAAACCAGATAGACGAGGCAACTTTTCCACTTGAGTTCAGCGAGAACGGTATCCAGCACTTGTTAGAATGTGGCCCGAGCGGAACCGAGGCTGAATGGGAGCACTCGGAATTTAAACAGACCATCAGGAGTTAAAAAGCTGTGTTTTCGCGGTCACGTTCATCGAATTCAATTAGCCTACAAACTGTTTTGGGTTACATTGAGGAAAAGTACTTTGCTCGCCTCAGCCTCTCAAGAGAGTCGTCCACTCGAGGCAACAGGTACACGTCTTTCTTTGTGACGTTATTCAGCTTCCTATAATCGACACAAAAGCGAAGTGTACCGTCCTTCTTCTTTACAAGGACCACTGGCGATGACCATGGTCTGCTTGATGGTTGCATTACACCGTCTTGAAGCATTTGCTCTACTTGCTTTTTAATCGCGCGTCTTTTGGTTGGTGAAACGCGGTAAGGCTGTTGCCATATAGAGTGCACGTCTCCGTAGGTGATAATACGGTGTTTGGTAATCGATGTCTGACGGATTTTTGATAAACGTGCAAAACAGGCGTGAAATTCTATCAAGAGGTCGCTAAGCCTTCGTTTGTTTTCGTCAGAAAGCGTTGAATTTATTTGGATGCCCCAGATAGGTGCTTCGGCATTATCGGTGTCGATGACAGCACCAGGTAAAAGGTGTCGGCGCTCGCAGCTGATGTTTCTACAAAAATTTCACAGTAGCCAGCCTGGAGGTCTACTAGGCTTTGGGCAACGCAGATATCTTGGGAAAAGAGTAAGAATCAATTGCTCTCCGCCACAATTTCAACATGTGCTGATTTGTTACACGCAACTTAAACCATAACTCTTGAGCGCAGTAGTATTGTCACAGCATCTTCAATTAGACGCATACATACTCGATCGTGGCTGGGATTATGCTCTGGTGTGGCGCTTTTTGTTGAGAACGTGATGAGGCGTTGTCTAATGTAGTTGATAGCACTGTGCTCTCAGGAAGTCCATGCCAATGATCCGATCTCTTGAACACTGATAGAGAACGCTAAAGCTGACAACTAAGGTAGAACCACGAATCTGTATTCGTGCAGTGCAACCACCGAGCGGCGTGACGATGTGCCCGCTAGCAGTAAGAATTGGCCGGAAATTCTAAGGCATCGTCACTTTTTTCAGGAGAGCATCCTGTTTTTTTCTCATTATAGAAAAATCCGCACCTGTGTCAACTAAAGCATTGACTTTGCGACTGTCGAGTAGCACTGGAATTTCTAAGAAATATTGACCTTGTCCAGTATGGGCGGCCTCGCTCCCGAAGGTCGCTGTGGTTAGTTTTCCCGGCGTGGACTAAATAACCCACCCTGCACCACGTTCGAATAGGTATGGCGATTAGGAGAAAATCGCCGCTGTGACGGGGAGCGTGACTGGTGCAAGGATAACGAAGTTCCACGCTCCTGAGCCGCATACTCTTCAATTTCTGGGGGCTGCTTACCGAACCTGGGTGGCGGTGAGTTCGTTGAAAATCCACGTAGTCCAAGTTGTCAGTAAGAACACTGTTGGTACAGATGCCCAGCTTTGTCACAGTGAAAGCAGGGAGGACGTCAATCTGGCGCACGCCATATGTCTGATTTCGGCGAGATCAAGTGAGGTGCACTGTAATATGGCGCCGCATGGACCATCTGCAGCATGGCTGGGGCCCCGGTGGGATGCGGAACTGCAGGTGTAGCAGGTTGCATCAAAGCTTGAGCATACGACATGCGGGGGAAGTCACTGGGTGGTTGATACTCCCGCATTATATAAAGTTCCCTTAAGGCATGCTGGACTTCATCTCGGAAAATGCTGGACAACTAAAAGATAGCGGGCTGCGAGGGCACTGACAGCTGCTAGAGTTGTTCGCGGATGACTGAACGTATGAGCTCTCAGAGCAAATCCAGTTAGCCACCGAAAGCTTCCAAGCAGTCCGTAGTTGAAGCGTTGACGTGCCATTCGTTTGATGGGGCCCAGTGCCTAAGAGGGCTTTCGGTGGTGACGGCTTCTGTGAGAAATTCTGACACAGTCTTAGGTGGACTGCGCACAAGTCCACCGAAAAGCTGCTCTTTCAGCCCACGCATGAAGTGCCGTATCTTCTTTTCTTCTATCATGACGGGATCAGCTCGGTGGAAAAGACGCGTCATGTCCTTGACATAAATCGTAGCCCCTTCGTTCGGCATATGTATAAGGGACTGCAGATCGCGCTCAACTTTCTTCCGACGGTAAGGTCTGCCATGTGTTCCAAGAAGTCGGCGTTTGAAGTCTCCCCATGATGTAAGAATACCTGACCGCTTCTCATACCTTACACGTGCGCCGTCCAAAAGAATGAAATAGACGTGCCGCAATTTGTCTACACGGAAACAAGCGGCAACGAGACATGCACGGTGTTGGGACTCCGGGTCCTGCCGGTCTCGTTTGCGGTAGCTGGTCCCGTCGCAGGATCCATCGTCCAACAATTCAGCGAGAAGAAGCGCCCGAACGAACGACAGAGATTTATTTACATGTGGAGAAGTGATCAACTGATCCAAAGAGAGAAGAGATACAAAACGTCTTCGGCATTTTATAGCGCCGCGTTGCCGACACTGGGCGCACTGTCCGCATCGTCAGCCCATACGGTGGCTCCGGCACCTCGGCCACGAGAGAGGGGGAAACACACCTCACAACACATGGAGTGGCACAACCTAACACGAGGTCCGTATATGATCACGGCGCCCTAAAATGTTACCAAACATGGTCACGAACGCACAGCAGATTCCGGAGTTCTCCCGGCGAGAGGGGGAGCCTGAATGGGGAGGTGGGGGTGGACGACACAGTCGGTCAAGAACCGGTTCTCCCCCAAACTCCTCTTGCTTGGTTCCCTAGGACCGGTCGTAACAGTCTCTCGCGCGGGGTGTTAAAGATCTCGATGGGCTGAGGTTTGCAGCCACTGTCCGGAGAGATCAGCGCCGGCAGTCGGTTTGGTGACGACCGTCTTTGATGAAGTAGAGGGCACCACCTGCTTCATTGTGGGCTCAACAGACATCACATACGCACATGAAAACACAACTACTCAGCCGGTGAGCGCCGAACAATTCCGCCAAACTCCACCAGGCAATTTTCTCCTTTAACTGATATTAAAGGAAATACACAATTTATTAAAAATGTTACTCACACGTTAAGGTGACACAAAACAACAACACTGGAAGCACACCGAACCCGAAACCCTGGATAGCCGTGTCTTCAACGTTTTCAAACAAGTACACCTAAAAGAGTAAAAAAAAACAATCACTAGCTCTTGTCTAGGTCAGGAAAAAATGCCAGAGTTTTCGAGACATCCTCTCGCGTCAGGGGCATCGACTTAAGCCGTCAGCGTTGCCATGGAGTACACCCTTTTTGTAGCGTATTTCAAACGTATATTGTTGCAAAACGAGGCTTCAACGCAGCAGGCGGCCGTTCTTAGAGGACATGGTCTGTAGCCAGGTGAGAGGACAGTGGTCCACTTCCACAATGAACTTGCTTCCAGCAATATAACAAGCCAGTTTCTGGACTGCCCAAACCAAGCACGCACATTCCTTTTCGCTTCACCAGGAACCTAACCAATGGGCCATCTTTTGCGACACCAGGTCAGCCTTACAGTCACTACGGTTTGTTCTGCAGCACGGGCTACATGAACAATCAGTATATCAGATAAGGCACGACTACCACGAAGCGCTCGCGGAAGGTCACGATATTGTATTTCAGTGGTTGCCGAGTCATTGCGGAATCGTTGGCAATGACCGCGCAGATGAAGCTGCTCGATCGGCTCATGACCAAGACCAGCGCACGCCCATACCACTCTTGAGAACGGACGCTGCAAGGCTACTACAATCACTTGCTCGCCGTATATCTATACCACAATGGAATACACAGGGTTTCTCCAACACGCACCTGTGTTCGATCGACCCAAACTTGCAACTTCGTTTGCCATCCGGGTTCCCACGATGCGCTGAAACTTACTGTGTCGCATGAGGTTGGGCGTGGCATTTACGAATTCGTACTCTCGTCTCCTTGGAATGGCGAGCACTTCGGCATGCAACATCTGCGCCTGCGAGGAAACGCTTGAGCACATTCTATGTCATTGCCCAGCATACCAGACCGAACGACGTATTATGGAAGCCAAGCTCTGTCAGCTGGATTCACGACCGCTTACAGAAGAGAAGATCCTGGGACCTTGGCCGACGGCTTCTCATACGCGCAAAGCCACGAAAGCCCTCTTGTACTTTTTAAGGAACACCAAACTTCACGACCGCTTGTGAAAGAACTGTGCGAGGCCGTGCTGTGTAGTTTCGAGCTGACTATTTATGCTTCTCTTTCTTACTCCTCTTCTTTTCTGTCTTATTTCGTTCTATTATTCCCCTTTTCCCCCACCCCAAGTGTAGGGTAGCCAACCGAGCCAAGCTTGGTTAACCTCCCTGCCTTTCCTCTCTATTTATCTCTCTCTTTCTCTCTCTCCTTTTCGATAGCGCTGTAAACCTGCTCGCGAAGGGTGAGTTTCCGGCTAACATAGAGGACGGGATGCTCTTGATCCCCTTTGTCCCTTTGACTAAGAACTGCCCCCATGCCTCTATCACTAGCGTCGCATTGGACTATGAAAGGCTAGCGCTGTAAACCTGCTCGCGAAGGGTGAGTTTCCGGCTAACATAGAGGACGGGATGCTCTTGATCCCCTTTGTCGCTTTGACTAAGAACTGCCCCCATGCCTCTATCACTAGCGTCGCATTGGACTATGAAAGGCCTCGAGTAGTCCGGTGAACACACACATTCAGCAGTGGGTGGCACCGTGAGGCTCGTCGACTGGCTACTAAAGCAAATCGTCTTCCTTTTCCCAGGAATCGACGTCTATCAAGAAACATCGGTGCTACCATCCATCGGTGCGACGACCAGTGGCACAAACGTTGGATAACAAGCCTGACCGTCATCACCGAGAACGTATAAAAAGAAGAAGACATCGTGTGTCCTGTCACACACATTCAGCAGTGGTGGCACCGTGAGGCTCGTCGACTGGCTACTAAAGCAAATCGTCTTCCTTTCCCAGGAATCGACGTCTATCAAGAAACATCGGTGCTACCATCCATCGGTGCGACGACCAGTGGCACAAACGTTGGATAACAAGCCTGACGTCATCACCGAGAACGTATAAAAAGAAGAAGACATCGTGTGTCCTGTCACACACATTCAGGCAGTGGTGGCACCGTGAGGCTCGTCGACTGGCTACTAAAGCAAATCGTCTTCCTTTTCCCAGGTTGGTGCTCATCTGTATGTAAAATTTGACATATCCTGGTTGAGTACGCGGTTGCCACTGCTGCTGAGTAACTAACATGACCGACACCTGCATTTCTTGTCATGAAGTTTTGCTGGACGCACCATACCTGTCATGTTTACAGTGTAAATATACGTATCATTTAGGTGCATGTTCAGGAGTAACAGAATCGGCATATAAAAAGAAATATGCAGCGGTGAAGAACTCGTGGAGCTGTGCAACTTGCAAAACGTCGAAAGCTCGAAGCAGCAAGTGTGCTGAACTAGAAAATGTGGAGCAGGAAATGAACCTCGCAAAAGAAATAGGCGAAATTCAGAAGAAATTATCACTACTTCTTTCAATGAAATCGCAAGTCGATGCTCTGGCAGGTGTTGCTGACACTGTATGTGGTATTGAAAGGTCACTACAGGAAATGTCAAGCAAGTATGATGACGTGCTTGCCGAAATGAAGCGACAGAGTACTGATATGAGCAATTTAAGAAAGCGAGTGGAAAAACTTGAAACGCAGACTAACAATAGTGAAGTAGAAATGCTTAAGCAAGAAGTTAATAACCTTGATCAATATAGCAGACGCCTTAACCTGGAAATCCATGGACTAGGCGAACAAACTAATGAAAAAGTAATAGAAAAACTTAATCTTTTAGCTGATGAACTGGAGCTTCCAAAATTATCTGGAAAGGATATTGAAGCCGCCCACCGACTGCGCACTAGAGCAGGCACAGACGGGGGTGATAAGCCATCGCCTATTATCGTGCGTTTTTCTGCCCGGTGTACTCGTGACGCTTGGCTTGCAAAAAGAGGCGAGCTACGAAAAAAGAATTCAAAGGTTTTCATCAATGAAAACTTGACTGCACAGAATAAGCGGTTGTTCTGGCAAATGAAAACAAAGGCAAGAGAAATGAAATATCAATTCGCCTGGGTCAAGGACGGAAAATTCTTCGTTCGGCGCAGTGAACGGGACAGAGTAATACGGATTAAGACAGCCAGTGACCTCGACCTTATAAGATAACTCTAAAAGTGACACTTTTTTTTTTTTGCGCCATATAAGCATATGGCTGCTCACGACAACACAAAATACCATGATGCTGATTCATTTAGGCGTCTCAAGGCCTTACGTGGCGCCAAGCGATTCTCTTTGCTTCACCTTAACACACGAAGTTTAAAAAATAATCATGATTCTGTTAACCTTTTTTTAGACAACTTAGATCATGAGTTTGACGTATTGGCATTCACCGAAACTTGGTTTTCCAATGACTGCCCCGCTGTAAACTTTTCGGGATACAACTGCATATCAGTATCACGACCTAAAAAAAGAGGAGGAGGCGTTGCTGTGTACATCAAAAACCACTTTAATTATGAAGTTATTCCAGAATACTCAATCATTGATGTTCACTATGAATGTTTGCTTGTGAAGTGCTTTAACACAATGCTAGCCGTTTTATATAGGCCTCCAAACGGTTCTGTAACAAAATTTATTGAATTTCTAGAGCGTGTTTTAGAGCACTGTTCATACGTTGGTCTACCTATAATAATTAGTGGAGACCTGAATATAAACTTTCTCTCTGTGGAGTCACCTGCACAGATGCTGCTTGATGTTTTTCTTTGTTTTGGCTGTCAAAATGTCATTGACGTACCTACAAGAATAGCGAGCAAATCTGAAACTTTGCTAGACGTTTGTTTTACAAATTATGAAATTGGTCAATCTGATGCCGGAGTGTTAATATCAGACATAAGTGATCATTTGCCCTTCTTCATTTTTTTTACGCCTCACATGGCTCAACACAACCAACGCAAACAGCCACCTATTCTTTTAAGAAAAATATCTGCAGAAAGGGTTAATTATTTCAAACATTTGGTTGAAGGAACTAGCTGGGAGCCTGTCTTGCAGATAACTGATCCTACCGTCTCCTATGAATTATTTATTAGAACATTAAAAGAACTCTATTACACTGTATTTCCCTTAGAACAGCTTAAAAAACATAAAAAATCGAGAAAACCATGGATTGATGCCTCTTTACTGAAGAGAATAAAGACCCGTGATAAACTATTTGCATTGTTTATAAAAACAAAGAACCTTGATCGGTTAGCTGAATACAAAAAAATGAGAAATAAATTAGCAGCTGATATTAAACAAGCACGTAACTTGTATTACGAGGCTAAGTTTACTAGCATTGCTAACGATTCCAGGAAAGTGTGGAATTGCGTTAATGAACTACGAAATAAAAACGAAAGAGACGTAATATCGGAAATATTGATTGAGGGCGTATCATATACGGGTAGTTCGCTGGCAAACAAGTTTAATGAGCATTTTTTAAAGGCAGGTGTTTGCACGTCTTCACCGACAAATGATATCAGCTGCACTTCTTACATGAACAGCTCAGACTCAACAATTATATATATCCTACTACACCGGAAGAAATATGCGGCTTGTTAAAAAGTTAAAAAACAACAGTGCCTGTGGTGTAGATGAATTGAAGGCAGTTCCTCTTAAAGTAGTCGCTCATGCTATCTGTTTACCTCTATCGCACATATGCAATCTTATTCTAAGCTCTGGAACGTTTCCCAACGAACTGAAGATTGCAAGGGTATCAGTTATTTTTAAAGGAGGAGATAAAAACGATCTCGGTAACTATAGGCCAATCTCTGTTTTACCTATGTTTTCCAAGGTTATTGAAGAAGCTATAAACTTCAGGCTTACTAATTTTTTTCAGCAAAAAAACATTATCGTAAAAAATCAATATGGTTTCCAAAAGAAAAAATCCACAGAAATGGCATTACTCGATATTAAAGATAAAATAGTTGACAACATAGAAAAAAAACTATTCACGGTAGGGCTTTTCCTTGACTTTAAAAAAGCATTTGATTCCGTTAAGCATGATGTTTTACTGCTCAAACTATCCAGATACGGTGTCAGAGGTATAGCTCTAGACATTGTAAAAAGTTACCTAGAAAACCGTGTGCAATACACCAACATTGGTAATGCGAAATCTGAATTCGGTAAAATTACATGCGGCGTGCCACAAGGGTCAATCCTTGGCCCACTCTTGTTTATTATGTACATAAATGATATAGTTAACATACCTCTTACACCTGACATTATTTTGTACGCCGATGACACGAATGTATTCTTCTCTGGGCCAGATATTGACGACCTTATGTTGAAAGCGAATATTTGGCTACAAAACTTATCTACATGGCTTAGGGCCAACAGGTTAAATTTAAATGCTAAAAAAACAAAATTTGTTGTTTTTAGACCTCGTAACAAAACATACACTAGTAAGAATATTATTAGCTTTCAGGGACAGCCTATTGAACGCGTTGCGTCTCTTAAATTTCTCGGTGTCTTTTTTCACGAATATTTAGATTGGTCTGTGCATATAAATTACTTACGAAAAAACATCTCTCGAGCAGTTGGCATACTATGCACGTTGCGCAGCCTATTACCAGTATGGTTAAAAAGACAGATTTATTACGCAACCATACATTCGCACCTTCACTATTGTCTTCTGATTTGGGGAACGACGACAAAAACTAACCTCAATAATTTATATCTATTACAAAAACGAGCTGTGCGATTAATTGAACTTCTACCTTTCGTTCGCACACAGCCCCTTTTTTCGAAAAACATAGACTGCTAGTCATTAATAATATCCGACATAAAAAATTAGCAATGATTATATATCGTGAAGTTAAATCTAATCGAATTGAATTTTTCAGGAAGTATCACGAGCGTGACCACAGTCATAATTTACGACACATTAGTTTTAAGAAAGACACGCTTCGTACAAATTACGGTACACAAAAACTAACTTACCAAATTCCCCACTTTCTTAATGAACACCCCACTGTGATGGCATTAATTGAACAAAGTTCCTCCATTTATGTTTTCAAAAAGAAGATACACACATTCCTTCTAAAAACTCAAACAGATTCTCATACCTCTTTCGATTCATTTTATTTTATGTAACTTTTATGTGCTGCTGTGACTTTATGAATTTTTTTTGCTTTTGTCTGCCTGTTTGTTTGTGCGTAAATAGTCTCTTATTATTTCTTTATGTGCTAATTCATAATTGCTGTTCATTTCTTTGTCAATACTGGCTTGATGTAAAAAAAAAAAAAATAAAAAAAAATGTAAATGTTTTTTGATATTGTATGTATCTCAATTTCAATTTTTGTACTGCTATATATAACCTGTTTATGTATGTGTGTACATAGGGGGTTGGCGCTTTGTCAGGCTTTCTTGCCTTTACGCCGATCCCCTAGGCAAACTGTGTATACGGGTTGTCTGAAATAAAATTCAAATTCAATTCAAATTCAACTAAGCAAAGGTTGGCTTGACAAGGCCGCTTTCAAAACGCGGAAAGCCTTTTCTTTCTCCTCATCCCAGTCTACCATTTGGGGCTCGGTCTTGCGCAACGCGTCAGTAAGAGTGCTGGCAATGTCGGGGATGTACTTACTATAGTAACCAGCTATTCCAAGAAAAACCCGAATATCGGTTTTTGTTCGAGGCTGGGGAAAGGCTCGGATAGCTGCCACTTTCATTTCAGAGGGGCGGCGATGCCCTCGACCGATAACATGCCCGAGATAGAGTACCTCTGCTTGTGCTAGCTGACACTTGGGCGCCTTTACCGTTAAACCTGCTTCGCGTAGGCGTGTCAGTACTGCTCTCAATGCGCCAAGTGTTCTGGCCAGGGCGAGGAAAACACGGCGACGTCGTCCAAGTAAGGCAATGCGAAGTCCTCTTGACCCCGCAAAACCTTATCCATTAAGTTCGAAAAACAGTAAGGCGCGTTCTTAGGCCGAAACTCAACACTTTAGGGCGGAATGTCCCCAATGGTGAAATAAATGCAGCATACCGGCTCGCCCTCTCGTTGAGTGGCACCTGCCAGTAACCTCTCACTAGGTCTAGCGTTGAGATAAATTCCGCGCTGCTTACCCTCTCGACGCGTTCTTCAATGTGTGGAATTGGGTATGTCTGATCCTTGGTGATGAGGTTTAACTTACGATAGTCTACGCAAGGACGCGGATCTTTGCCGGGTACCTCCACAAGAATTAACGGGGAAGTGTAATCACTTCACACGGCTCAATCACGCCCAATTCCAGCATCCTGTTAACCTCTGCTTTATTAGCTCAAGCCGGCGAGGTGACACCCGATATGTCTTAGATCTTACCGGTTCCGGCGAGGTAAGCTCTATGTCATGAGTGAGGACGGATGTCCGGCCTGGCTCGCTTACAAATCTGTCCTGAAACTCGGTCAAAAGACCACGCAATTCCTGCTTCTGCTTCATTGTCAGTTGTGACTTTGATACTAAATCCTCAACTCTTTTCTCGATCGGGACTTCGTCCGATTCGGGAGCTAATTCAGGATTTCTGCCGGAACCTCTTTCCGGAACATTTAAAGTCATGTTCACGATGGCTTCGCTCTCTTTATGGGGTTTGAGTAAGTTGCTATGATACACCTGGTGTAGCTTACGACTTCCTGGTAATTTTACCACATAGTTGGTGTCAGACAATTTTCGAGTAATTTCGGGCCGGGCCGACCCATTGCACTTCAGCTTATTCTTTTGGGAGGGCCTCAACAACATGACCCTGTCTCCTACAGCAAAGTGTCGCGCTTTAGCTGTCCGATCGTAGTACAGCTTAGCCTTCTGCTGTGCTTTGGTCATCGCACTCTCGGTTAGTTTCTGGGCCTTTTGTTAGACGATCAATAAGGTGAGGACATATTCCACTACTACAGGATCATCACCCTGACCTTCCCACGACTCTCTCAGCATACGAAGAGGAGACCGCAGTCTGCGGCCGTAAACAAGTTCCGCTGGCGTAAACCCTGTTGTCTCATGTGGTGCAGTTCTTAGTGCAAACATCGTTGCAGGTAAGCACATTTCCCAGTCAGTTTTTTGTTCAAAACATAAGGTTCTTAACACTCGCTTCATCACGGAGTGAAGCTTTTCTATCGAGTTCGACTGCGGATGGTAGACTGAACTATGCAATAATTTCACACCACACCGCTCTAGAAAGGTTGTCGTTAAGGCACTCGTGAAAATGGTGCCCTGGTCTGATTGTATCTCGGCAGGAAAGCCTACCCGGGCAAACACGGACAGAAGTGCGTTCACTACTTCCACGGAACTTAGCTCTTTTAGCGGGACCGCCTCTGGAAATTTAGTAGCTGGGCAGATTAAGGTCAGGATGTGACGGTAGCCTGAAGTTGTCTTGGGCAAAGGAGCTACTGTGGTCAATTACCAACCGACGAAAGGGCTCCGTGATTACGGGTACCAGCTTCATTGGAAATTTCGCCTTATCTCCCGGCTTACCCACTCGCTGACACACATCGCAAGATTTTACAAACCTCTCTACATCTTTAAAGCATCCAGGCCAGTAGTGTTCCTGTAAAAGACGATTTTTTCGTCTTCTTTACGCTTAATTGGCCTGACATGATTCTCCATGCACCAAACTAAGCAAATCCTGGCGATACGCCTGAGGTACGACTACCTGGTCAAACTCTACTCCTCGCCTATCCAGATATTTTCGATAGAGTATGCCGCTCCTCTCTTGGAATCTCACATTTCGTTTGGTGATTCCCTCTTTCGAACTGTCCTGGATTGCTTAAGCGTCGGGTCCCCCTTTTGTTCGGTTATTATTGAAGCGGGGCTCACCTGCAGCAGCCGACTGAAATTATCCGAAGTTGGCATGACACACAACTCTTTTGTATTTCCTAGTACCTGGAATGTGTCACCCTCTGTGCTATCCCCTGTACTACCAGGAATCGGCTTGGGAGCAACGGCATTTTCTATTTGCTCGGTCAACGAGGCGTAATTGACCCCTTCCAAATCGGGAGGAGGTTCAACGTCGCCCTTTAGGAATGGTTGCCTCCGCGACTACGGCTTCTGCAGCCTGTTCTCGCACAAGTCGATTTGTTACCGTGGTGTCCAACTCGCAACCAGGCCCGTTGTCGATTTGAGGCTTGTTTGCCTCAGTGAATGTTGCTCTCGCAGCCAGCGCACGTGCCTTCGATCTAGTCAGTGCCTGCACTATGTCTTCTCCCAACGTTAGACCTTTCTTCTTCAGCATTTGATCTGACTTATTTGAAAGTAAGTAAGGATACTGAGGGGTAGATATGGCGATACCGCGTCCTTCCGTTTCCAACGTACCAAATGCGCCTTTAAGGACAACTTTAGCTACGGGGAGGCACTGACTGTTTTCTTCTACGGCTTGTCTAATCCAGGCACAGTCTCCTGAATACTGTCCGACTGAACAAAAGACGGATGAACTACGTCCAT
>WOVY01002727.1:0-134312 GCA_013436015.1 Rhipicephalus annulatus | reverse complement strand
GTTTGTCCCAACGAACAGCGTGCAGTGGAATCGCCTTCCAGCCTCCATCGTCTCCATCAGCGACGCTGCGCACTTCAGGTTACTGTCAGCAATCAGTTTTTGTAACCACCCCGCTGTGTCTTTCTCTTGATTGTTTAGTATTGTACCCCTTCTTCTGTAACGCCTTACGCATTGAGAGTAAAATAAATGAAATGAAATGAAATGAAATGGAAAAAAATGAATCGCCGTCTAGACGCCATCTTCGGGGAAACACCAGCCGGGGCTGGCGGCAGCGTTGCGGTGCTAGGCCAGCACCCCGGCGTTGCCGAAATCTTCTAACACTGAAAAAGTTTGTCAAAAATGGGCGACTTGATGAGAGTGGTGTCCCACTTGCGTCGCTCCACTTCATAAAGACCAGACGAGTAACAATTAGTCGGATCCGGGTTGAGTGACCGCGATTCACGACTGTCCTTAGAGGAGCCGAGGTGATGCACGTTCGTCAACGACGCACGCCTGTAGCATCCACCCACAGCGTGGGGCATCCGGCAGACCGAGAGAGAGCTGGCTGCTGGTGTTTTGCTATGGGGACATGCAAATATCGTTGCATGTCATCACGTAGTTTTTCACCGCATTGGATCTAGTGCGCTTTGTCTGAAGTCAGAAGGATAGTGTGTACCTGGTGAGTACTGTGTGTTCGATCTGGTTTAAAAGAAACGAAAAAAAAAAATCTCAGATTCTCGCTGCCTACATCATCGGCGGAAAAAATGGAAGTGACAGGAAAACTGGTAGGTTCGCAATGTTTTCCCTGAATGTGCGCCCGTGAGAAGAGCACTTCGATGAGAGTACGTCGTTCGCGTGGATCAGTTGTTAACGGAGGTGTTGTTGTGAAGTCACCGCGCGACGTTCTTAAACTTCAGCCGACGCTGTGCCTGGAATTTTTCATGGCCTTATCAAGTATTTATACAGCGCTAATTGATGCAGAGCTCGCTACACCTACCAAGCGCGACGGGAACCATTAGCGATCTGATACTGCCGAGGCTGCATCGACACTGTGCATGGCCATTTTGACATAACTGCAACGTAAATGATTGCATTTATGAAGAATACATGGCACATTCTCGTTCCATGCCACAAAAGTCATACAGAGGCTCGAGAGTAAAATGCTCACCATTTTCATTTTTAGATGCATGAGAAAACCAAAAGTGCAGAGGCGATGTGCCAAACAGGTGAAGAGCACACGGCTCCTCACAGCTTCAAGAAATCAATGCACACATCCGCTAGAGCGCAACAATAGATGTGCAATGGTGGCGGCGCAAGCGAGTTGCACCACAATGATCTACAAAACTCTCAAGAAACTTTAAACGGAGCAAAAATAGTTTCGATATCAATGCGTTCATGAGCACGAAAATATAACGTTTGGCGCACATGTTGATGCTCCGGTGCGGGGACCATTTGTCAATTTTCACGTTGTGGAGTCATGTAAAGGATCTCCCCTTCTACACCCTACTGAACTGAAAATTCCCACATGTAACAGGACCTGCACATACGATGTTATTGGATACGGGGCATACAGGTGTCACGGGTCATGCGGGTGGTACGGGTCATGCGGGTGGTACGGTCATGCGGGTGGTACGGGCCATACGGGTGGTGCGGGTCATACAGGTGGTAAGGCTCATAAAGGTGGTATAAGTGTAACGAATGTATGGGTATTACAGGTTATGCAGGTGATATGGGTTGGATTAGCTATTTGGGTCAAAAATTAACATGCAGTAAAAGAATGTATTAAGAAAGGCATGCTAGTTCATGAAGCACACAGTAAAATAAACAATGTAATGTAGGTATGCTGCAATAATATCAAATAAACACGATCAGGCTAGAGTAATGTTTTGACGACTCATTTATTTAGGTCGTTCAACATTTCGGCAATGAATCTGTTCATTTTTCTTAACCTATCCATAGGTGCCGCTTCACTTGGTGTCCCAGCAATGTACTTGCTGAAGGCATCTGTAAAAATGAGCAGGAATATGTAGCAATTAGGGACTTACTGGTTCATATAAATGATAAATTTTATTGTCCCTAAATTCAGCAAAATATACTAAGCATGAAACACTTACTTCCGACTGCCTCCAATTTCTTAGGCGTGAGTGCCCTCCTGGGTGGTGCCTGGTTTTCTGAGCGCACATAGCGCCGACAAGGGGCTCCTGTGATGCTCCTGTTGTGGAGGGCACTCACACCCCACAGAAGCTTGGTCGCCTCCTTACAGAACAAGCTGTCTCTCGGACGCGAAAGCAGCCATGCCCATTTTTCCTGCTCCAGGAATATGCCGTTCCTAGGTGAATCTGCGCGAAAAAATGTGGAATCATAATAAAAGACTCAAGAGATATCTTGTTTTTGAAAATGTTATTTGCGCTCTTTGGTCGTGCGAGTATAGTTTTGCTGGTATGTATTCAAATAGTTCTGATGAATCTTACAATTCACTTCTGCAACTGCATGCCATCTTGTATAATACTGGCATACTAAACGTTATCCAAATATTCTTTTTCTAAAGCAAGTACAGTTCACAGAATGTATGTAAGTCTACAGGTGCATATAGTGCTCATTAATGGCAATACTACACCAGCCTTCACAAGGAGAATCATTAATTTTTAGATACTAAAAGACTGGGCAAAAAGCGGGGGTGGCATAGTAAGTTAGAAAAACATCAACACAATCCCTATTTAGAAATTTTACATTAATGTGGCTCCAGCGAAACAAAAAAGCATTCGTTTCAATGATCAATGAAAAGCAAATCACATACATCATTGCTGTCTTTAAGTCTCACCTGAACAGTTTGTGAGAAAGCTGTAAGACATTTCAAGAAAAAAGCATATTTACAATTTTGAGTGCTCTAGATATGTGTGAAAGTTAAATTAAAACCTATGTAACATATCTTACAGTTGTGTTACAGTTGTTAGTAATGTTGAGTCCATAATATTCTACTAAAGACCACCAGACACCCTAAAAGGCACTTAGAGCTGGCACTGACAAAAAGTGCTCTGGCACATTGCAGATAAAAATTTCTTTTGTCAACTCCAATAATGAGGAACTCAGGAATCAAAAAGACAGAGCCTCAATTCATTCCCCTTTTTTCTAACATTAAGACTTGTCACAAAAATATTTATGAAGCTTTTACTGAATGCCGTGACATTCCAAAAAAGGGTAATGCAGAAGATTGCACTGGTCATTCGTGAAATAACCTCATAAATGTCTAAATTCACCAGTTCATAATTTACAAAATTATCCGTAGTAGATGAATAAACTAAGCATAAACATACAAAGAAGTGAAAGTGCAATGCAAGTTGCATAACTATGTATTCAACCCAGTAGTGAAAGTATTGCACTGAATAAACATAAATTCACAAAAAGTAGAGCTACTTCATCGTTTAACTGAATAAGGGCATGCACACAGAGACGGACACTAGAAGAAGAAAATGCACACAGCATAAGCAATGTTCAAGTGTCTGTATGTGCCCTTATTCCGTTAAAAGATGAACGAATACCAACTAGCCTAACTATCCAAGCTACTGTAAGCTACTTACTTGATTGTCCACCTGGAAAAACAGCGGCAGTTCATCACTGGCACCCAAACCCTAAAAGGCAGAACAAAGGAAAAGTCGATCAGCTATAAAAAATATTAGGCACACATATGCCAGCATGGCTCCCAGGTATGAAAGTTAAACATCATTTCCAAACTTTTTTTTATTTTCAGACACAACATAACTATCAGCCCTCATTTGTGCTTTGTTCCGCCCAATAACAGCTGCTGAAACTTTATCCCTATTGTTTTTCCAGCTTATGCTCCATAAATTGTTAAAAGCCCAATCACTGAGCTGCACAACGAACTGATCAGTGTTCTACATTGTGTTATTAAAACAACCTAATTTTAATCCCACTTAAAACTAAGTTCATGGTTATGTTAAACTGTTCAAGCTTTAGCAGTGCATTTTGGGGGCTGTTAAGTCAGCCATTGGAGTCTACCCGGTTACTGCCTCCAATTAAGGGGTAGCAACAATAACTTTTCTGCACCATGTATCTACTTTGCCATTATTGAATAAGAGAGCCCTGCGGGTGTTTGTAAACACTGCCTTATTTCAGAGCACTGTGTCGATTAGAGAAGACCGGCAAGTCCCAGACTTCCACGTATTTTTTACCCTATTGTCATCAATTTTAAGCATGTAATAATGATAGCATACCAGAAATTTACACTAATTTGTTCAGAGCCTTGTCTTCTATTGACCGAACCAAAGAATGGTTTATTTTATTTAAAAAATTGCATTTTTGCTCCTGTACATGATTTTGGACATTTTGCACACTTTCTTTTAGATCAAATGAAAGTTATTCTAAAGGATCAAGTTCAGTTCAGTACACCACCATGTGTTGCTTGAGTATGTGCACAAACAATCAGCATGACATCTTTTGCCATTTCAAAATTATCATACTGACATAATGAAAAATTCCATTTCGAGAAGATGGAGCTCTACTTACGCAATGAAAATTGCAGTTTTTTCTGTGCTGACCTATTTTTTTTACTGTGCCACCTTATCTATTTCACTGTGTCTGACTTCGGTAAATGCGTAAACATTACTAGTTGGACAGCTTTTTCTTTTCGCTAAAAAATGCTAAACTTCATGCTTTTCATCAATTTACAAAGAAAATAAGCTACAAATATACCATATATAAAAGGGCCATTTGCTTTCAGGTCGCTTTTTTCAGTTGATTAAAAAAAGATGCGCAGGATGAGGACAATACTATAATATCTCAAGCAAGCGCCCCCACCTAAGCGAGTTCCATCCTCTCTCTTTCAAGATATTTAAAACATGCATGAACAACTGAGCAAGCACTCCCCCCCCCCCGCCTTCCTGCCATTTCTGCAGTTTTCTTCACTTTCTTTATTTAGAAGCGCAACAAAGTAGCAGAAGCATAGTGAATTCATGCATATTTATTAAAGTGTATCAGTTTCGTTGGAAGCACATGCGACTTTTTCACCACAATCTTGATTTTTGATGCAAGACCGAGCAAGAACCCCCCCCCCCTCGAATTCTCGTCACCTTCACCATAGTGGGAGCACTTCCTCAGGATTGCACAGTACACGAAAATTGTGGAAAAAAAATCTGCTTTCATATCTAGTAAACAATGAAAAAGTACTTTTTTCTAATTTTTGCTTGCCCTGCTTCCTTCATACACAAAATTAATAACAGAACCCTTACAAATACTATTTAGTTCCTGCACACCATTTAGCAATCGAATATGCTGCCCGCTGATATTGTGAACTCCTCTTCTGTCAAATTTATAAACAGAATTCAGAACTTATGTGAACACCTTGTATTACAATTTGCATATTTCTTGCTCTTAATTGCTTTGTACATAAGTTCTATTTATTTTACTCACACTTTTGTGTATTCAAGTTCAACCCATTCCTGCATGGGCCCGAGAAGGGGCCTGCAGTATTGTAAAATAAAATAAAAATAAGCTACTTTGAAATTCACATAAACTTGATTCCCTGCACTGACAGACACACATAGTTTCAACCCTGTTCAAGAAGCATGAAGTTGGCAGACTTGTCAATTTATCTGCCCATCGAAAACATCAATGCTATTGAAAGCTAAATTTCTTAACAGTACACACTTGCCTGATAGCTTCCTTTGGAAGCATGTGAAGCCCTGTCAAGGTGAGGCATCATTGGGAAGGACTGTGGTAGCGGCTCAAAAGTTGTAATACTGGTTGTGATGCAGCAATGGCTGAAGTGAAATATAGGCCGTGGTGGTGGTAGCAGCAGCTGCAGTGTTTCTGCCGAAGGTGCCTGACCTGGAGGATATGACTGAAACCTAGAGGGTGACAGATAATAGGTATTAAGAAATCATGAAAAAGAATGTTCACTACATTATAGAAATTTGCAACTTGAAGTGATGGACAGCTGAGCTTGTTGGTAGAGATTTATGTTGGACTTCTGTGAACATAATAAGCGAGAAGCGTAGCATGTAACGGGTGTGTCGTGGGTAGTCCTTACATTCACAACATAGCTTAGGGGCTAAAGAAAGTGATAAATAGATACAACATCAATGCATTATGGCCACCAATAGACTAGGTACTAGGCGAGATATAATGTCATGCTGAAAACAATGAGAGGGGACAAGAAGCTGGACTCACATTTGTTTTGTAAACACACCAAAAATTTTGTTGATTACCATACAGGGGTAAAGTAAAATGTTCCTTTTAGCTTCGGCCATACCTACTTAGGGCAGATGGGCCAGTGTTAACTATAGATGAATGAAAAAGAAGAGAGCGCAAACTACAGGCTCACCGAAAATTCTATCTTTAAATTTTCGAAGGTGTGTTGAAAGCACAGGCCGACCAAAAAAAAATGTGAAGCTCACTCAATCACAAAATGTATTTGCACATATAGCTCATTCAGATTCTCATTTATGGCCCAATCCGAGTTTGAGTGACTCGGCTTGTGAGGGAGTTTGCCGACCTATGGCTGAGAGGGGTTCTGAAGTCTGCTATTCCTTTCCTCCAAAGCCTCTATTTGTTGCTCAATCCACTCGTTCCATTGTAAAAATTTTCTCTTTCTGGAGGAGGCTCAATCAAACAAGCTTCTAATTGCCAGAGCCATCCTACAGGGCTCTTTTTCTTGCTTGAATTGCTGCCTTCTGCGACTTTTTTTTTTTTTGGAGGGGTGGGGTGGGGGGGGGGGGTCATGGGAGTGTATATATAAACTTAAAATATTACCACTCAGTAGAGACGCTCTTAATGCCATAAAATCCAGAGTAAGCACTTCTAACAGAGCAAGCACCTCCCTACTTTCTTCAAGAGGTGCTAAATAAGTAGCCTCTTCTCCTCTACCACCATCTTCACTGTTTCTATTTGCCGAGTGAATGCGAAATAAAGCCGTGTATGCATGGGCATTCAAGAAAGTGCTTAAGTAGACGCACAGATAAGCATTTTTTATTCTCAGTGATTCTTTCACTTCCACGTTAAATATTGACCGATGACTGAGCAAGGGCCTACTCTTCAAACCTTGTTGAATTATCATTCACTCTCCAGGAGCACTTGCTGAGAATTTTTCGATTAACAAACATACTACGAAGTCTGTACTTTCCAGTAACGCGTACCTCAAGACTAGAGTTGCAGTAACTACCTTACTAAGTCATATATTACTTCATGGTTGCCATGAATATTCACTTGAATATCATACTGTCTGCTGTGTTGCTGACCGCAACAGCTGCATGTGCTCCTTAATTTATAACTATGCAATAATTGTACATCACATTTGCAGACTGATGTTTATGCAGTGATTTAGCCACATGAATTTATGCAAATCATTACAAAATTAATTGCTTCATGATTGTAACAAACATACAGTCAGCATGAGTGTAACTTGAGAAGCTTGCTTTGGCATGTTGACACTCCTGAGATACATTGCAGCTCATAAAATACAATGCCTATATTTTTCAGTCAAAATGGCCCCCGAATAAAAAGCAATTAAAATTTCATGATGCAACGCATATGTGTTGTACAATTTCTTTAGTGTTCCTGTCCATCTTATGAGGTCACAGCTTTCAGTTCTTGATGCAAAGCACCCATGTAGGCATGCCTCGGATAAGTGTGAAGTTTGTGCTAGAATTCGATTTCAGGGTGCTGAGCAGTGCAGTGCAGCTGAAATTCATCGAATATTGAGCAATGTGTACAGCACTACTTTCAATACATGACAGCAAGGGACTGCAATAGTGTAGGAAATTAGAAGCATGATGCACAATATTTACAATGCAAACTGACTGGGAATGAAGCAAGTGTAAAACAATGATTTTGTTGACTGAACGGATCAGATAATTTGGGAAAATCATTGGGTCAGAATTTTTTGGCTGAGTAATTCATTTCCCAAAATATTGCAGTCAGCTCAATACAGCACAGATGGTATACCATGGTTGGACGCAGAGTGAGACTCTAGTGCTGCAAACTGCGTGCAGTCAGTTACTAAAATGCTGACTGGTCATGAAAACAAAACGATAAACGGGTGCCATTTTGACATTTCTCTGGCACTACCATGATGTACTCCAGAACTGAAGGTGCAATACTAACAGTGGAAGCATTCCAATGAGCACAAAGAAAGTCAAGTGAACCTTCTCCAAGAAGAAGGGCATTGCTGCTGTGTTCGGGGAGATAAATGGTGGTGTTTCCTTGATAAAATAGGTGAGGCATAAACCCACAAAGACTCGTGAGATTTGCCATCTGCATCGGCTCCTAGTTAAAGATATCCGTGGCATGTTTGCTGGCCACGCTTTTGGAGACGTAGACAGGGCTTTTCTTTCAACTGTGTTGAAATCTTGTCATTTGCACAATCATAGTTGGCTATGCAGCTGTCGAAAATAGTGCCAAACGGGAAAAAACGTTCCAATTCCCTTGGAACAAAGATAGAAAATTGAAGTGGATTTTGTGGAGAGATATGGTGAGTGGTATAGCCTTTGGATGCCTAGCGTAAGGTGAGTAATATTTATCGACAATCCTGCATGGATGGTTTCGTTTGACACATTCGGTATTTATGTACAGGCGCTCCAAGAAAAGATCCATGGCAGGTTGACTACGTGCCATCAACATATTGGCACGTCGAAAGAGAATCTAAGGCGCCAAGACTGAAGTACAAAAGTCGTTTGGATGTGTAGTTTTCATCATCACAACCACAATCACTATCTACACAGCTACGACAAGCATACGGCATTTGCTTAAAAATGCACGGCCGCTATGCAAAGTGCAGCTGGCTCTGAGCTTGATACAGAAAATAGCAAGACAGAGCAGCCAACAGCCGCACGATATCATGCCAGGGGTGACACCGTGGAATCCATGGCACCAATTGCAGTGATGTATACACAATTAGTAGCGGTTAAGAAGGCGACGACTTCGCACCAGTTGGAAAAAATGATGTGTCAGTAATGCAATTAAGAATAAGCAAAGAGAGATGTCATAAGACACTGACTTTTTTTTTTCTTGACAACATGGGGCCACAGAGAAAGCAGCGGGAAGTTCAGTCGCCCAACACCATACAGACTCAACTTAGCTATCTCTGATTGCCATATTTTTGCTAACATGAAATGCTGGCTGGGAGGCCTGTGCTTTCACCCAGTCCTGTTCTTCGCTCTGCTGCTTGATGCAGACTTGCTTACTGAACTTCTAGGCGGAGAGTAAAGGAAGTTGCAAGGCAGACAGTTCTGATGAAGCCCTTGATCAACATTTGTTGTGCTGAATACTAAATCATTGAGACTCTTACATTACTAAGTCAATAGTGTGGTTGCTAACTATTAGTGCTGTTCTTTTTCTTTGTAAGAATCATCCTAACAAAACTGACGTATTTACGTGTGGTGCCAGTATTGTTAATAATTATTTCTGTACCATTCTCCTTTCTTGTAATTTCACTGCAGCTTGGGCTATGCTAGGCTGCTGTATTGTGAATAAATAAATTAATGAGTCGGTGCTACACACTGACAAATGTCTGAATCAAAATGGCAAATATGTACAGATGTAGCTGGTATATGTACCTAAACGTTTCAAATGAAGCAGTCTTCATTTTCGCTCTGGTTACTACTTCACGACCGAACAGAACTTGAAAAAAAAAATGCAACATAGAATGAGTGACCCTTGCCTAGCCAATTAGCACAAATGTACTTGAATGAGCGACTATTGTATAGACGTGTGGCTTGTGAAAGCAACCAGGACATTAGAAGTTAGCATTTTGTATATGTTGTTAAAATCTGTTTTACTATTAAACCACATTTACCTTCAAAGTTCTGACGTTCCTTTCACAGTCACTCTGGTAGAAAAGATTGTGTTGCACGGCGAGTCGTTTTTTTTTTCTCCATCTGCACGAAGTCAGTAAAAATTGTTTAATCAGAGAACACATAAAGTTGGAGAGCAGGCTACTATAAATAACCACACAGAAATGAAAACGTAGAATATTTGACTATTACATGCGAACAATAAATAAATGCAATGTAGTGCAGGTTCGCCATCAGGAATAGCGACGTCGACTTGTTCATATATTAATAACTCTACCAGTGTCACACCGGACATTTCCAGCCCCATCAGGGCCGACCCGAATGTGGTTTTGATCAACAGTGCCAGCTACAACTTATGTCACTGTGCAGCCGCACATAATACATTTTAATCCAGATCGGTCATGATTGCGATCGAAAGATCCCATGGGACACGAGCACGCAATATCAGGTGCAGCATGCCAACATACACAACACACGGATAAAATGTGCCACATAAAAAAAATAAAACACACACGCACTCAAACATGTTTTCGTTGTGCCTTCCTTTGTTCGCCTAAACGCACGCCAGCGAAAACGTTATGGAAAATAAAATGACACTCACCTCAAAGAAGGTGGACATCCCTGTAATAGCAGCTCTTCTTGATGTCCTTACCCGGCTCACTTTGCCGATAAAGGCCTTTTTTGCCATATCGGCAACGCTCAGCGAAATGAAGCATTTCTCGAGGTTGTCCACAACGGCGCGGTAACAGTCTCCGCAAACGACGAACGCGACTTTTGGTGTACCCCGCATTTCAAATGACTCTTCACGGTTTTACTTAACCACATCTGTTTCACACCTGCCGCACAGTTCGAAGAGGCATAGAGGCTGCACACAGGAAACGTTTAAACCCGGTAGCACAAGACAAGCAACAAACCCCATCGCACAACTTGCAAGCGCCATATTGACGACGAATGACTCCGAAATGGGCTTGTCTTGGCCGCTTGTCGTTAACCGACTGTCCTGAAGTTACAATGAAAAAAAAAAAACTCGAAGCTGGCGAGAAAGAGAAAACTCGTTGACACAATTTCAAATTAATAAATTCACGTTTTTTTGCGCGCACAAAAAAGCATGCAGTAAGTTTGACTGGTCTCAATAGTTTTTTTTTTTTTTCACGCAACCAAAAACTTGTATTTTGGCTTCTGTAGTGCGGCTGTCAGGTAGTGTTGACTTATGGCTCGTAAACATCCGGTCGCGCAAAAATGCAAATGGCCGTTAAGCATTCTGCAATGATCCCGTTGATTCTCATCGACGCAGTAACAAACTGGACCTACCTACAGCGGAGAGCATGTGAAAAAAAAAAGCTCTTTTGAACTTCACTAAGCTTCCCAGCAGATTATTGTTCAGCAGCACGCCGTGACGGCATACGTTAACTGGCGTACATAAGCATACATAATCGCCAAAAGAACGCGACCAGTACACCCAACTTCGAGGAGACCAACAGAAAAAAAAACATCAAAGATAAAATTCATTCGTGTTATTCTAGATTAACGACGAAAGCATAAAGCGCAGATCTGCGAGATGTTGACTATTTTTTGTTCAATACACAGGCTAATGGTGGAGATATTCTCGTCTGGGCCCCGTAATTAGTGTGCGGTGTTTAGAATTTTTTTCACGAGCCGTAAGTGTTACATAGATGAGTATTCAGCTGACGTTACTGTATCTGTAAGCATTAATATATTCTTTATCTTGTATATGCATATGCCGGAATTCAGTGTAACTAATAGTGTAAAAACAGCCGAGCTGTGGAGAAGAATTATCTTTGGCTAAGTTGTAAATTATGCGTAAAGCTCTGTTTTGAATAACGTGGAGCTTCTTTAAAGTGCTGCTAGTAGGAAAAACAATTAAAACGTGAGACAGCTTAACGCACGAGACTGGCCTGCACATCCCTCAGCAACTTTTATGGTAACCAAACACCTAGGGTTTTACATGGCTGGCACAATTTTTATGTTTCTAGAGCTGCAAGTCAGTGATTCCTGTCATAGCACATGCTTTACCCCGTGGCCAAAAAGTGATCCCTCTCGTATTAGCCACAACAATTTCTAGTGCACTTTTTCCAGTCACGCTCCATTTTTACTAACCAAAAATTCTACGAAGATTACGACATTGGTTAACGCAAATTCCACGCGCAGCTTCTTGTTGAAGCAATGCTAACTGCATCCACATGCACTCAGCTGTTGTAGAAACATAACATTAATTCGCTACATGTTGCCACTGAAACTGCCAGTGCTCAAGCTTCACGCACAACACTATGTGCGTTCAAAGAGCCGCGAACTACGCGGAACGCCTACAGCCACTTTACGACAATCGAAGCCTGCCGCACTGCATGCGCACAAACTTCACCCATAAGGAACGAAAGCGAGAGGTGGGGAGAGAGCCTTCGTGACTGAGGAAGAAAACGAGGCTGCAGTCGCTCTTGATGTCTACAGACTCCGCGCTTACTCTCTCGTCTTCGATCTATCGGTTACGCCTCCAACGCAGACAGCGAAGCCGCATGACCCAGGAGCACACGCCTTGAGATCAGCTCTCACACACAACTTATTATCGGTGCCATAAGTGCATGGTCATCGGCAGGATTCTCTCTTGAGGGGTGCAAATGGCTGTTGTAGGGCGAAAGCAATGCCGTAGCTTGGGTGGGTGCAAGTGCTAGTGAGGCTTGCGGGGGACAACTACCCCATTTTTTTCCTCTTACTTACGCCCATGCATAAGTGTGCAAAACAAAATGAGTAATAGATACTGACAATCTTGTTAATAATAAGTTAAACAAGAAACAACCCAGTATGCTTCTTTATGTGACTCCTAGCTGGCGTACGGTCCAGTGTTTCTCATGAGTGCTAATCAATATTAACATGCTGATGTCGAAGCGACGCACAAGAATTCACAAGTTATCAGACTCGAATGCCATCATAATACGAAAATACAAGCTTAACAGAAAGTATTTCTTGGTTTTGTTTTATAAGTGTAAGACTTCCTTAAAGTAAATAAAGAGGGCTAACACTAGACACTTCTCTTCAATTCTTTGAAGAATGAATTCTCTCTGCAGTTACACTACACCAATGTTTATTTTAAACCATGCTTGCATGGCACTGCAAGATTACGTTCCTCAATAAAATGAAAGAGATGTCTTCAAATGACATTTTCTAGGCCTTTAAAGAAAACTCAAAACGGGCAAGCAGAAAATGCACAAGTTTGTGTCACACAATTACTCAGATAACACATTTCAAACAATGAACATTCATGCACCACATCATTCGAATTGAACAGCCAATGGTCACAATACTCTTGACTTGCAAACAAGAGGGGCTCAAGTTGTTGTTTTGAGCTTCCATGCACTGCTTTAAATGGTTTATCAGTGTGTTTGCTGGCACAAGCTTTCTTCTTTCTGATATTTGGCTGGGCTATCTCAGAGAAGGCGCACAATAGCATATAATTCTCCAAGCTTTGTTTTGTGCACTTCCATCTGAACCATTGAAAACGGCTTGTTGCACCCTTTCGTGTACAGCATCATCCCCGTTGGATAGCTATTTGTAACGATACACATGTCACAGCGCATGAGCATCTTGTGCACAAAGCAAAGCGTGGAGCATTACTTACTATTGTGCACCTTCTCTGTGATAGCACCGCCACGTATCAGGAACAAGAAAGTTTGTGCCACTAAACACTCTTGTCAACTATTTTAAGCAATGAGTGGAAGCTCAAAACAACAACTTGAGCCTTTCTTGTTTGCAAGACGTAACTACCGTGACCATTAGCTGTTCAGTTGGAATGATGCGGTACATGAATCCGTACAACAAGCTGTTTTCAAGGGTTCAGAAAGAAGCACACAAAACAAAATGTGGAAAATTATTTCCTCTTGTCCACCTTCTCAATGATAAACACAGCCAAGTATCACAGACAAGAGTACTTGTGCCACAATGACATTCTCATCAGCCATTTAAAGCAATACGTGGAAACTCAAAATGAAAAATTGAGCCCCTTTTGTTTGCAAGATATGAGTACCGTTGCAAATAGCTGTCCAATCGGCATGATGCTGTACAAGCAAGCATACAACAAGCCGTTTTGAAAGGTTCAGTTAGAAGCGCACAAAACAAAGCGTGGAGAATTATTTCCTCTTGTCCACCTTATGAGTGATAAACACTGCCAAGTATCACAGACAAGCATTCTTGTGCCACAAAAACACTCTCATGAACCATTTCAAGCAATACCTAGAAGCTCAAAATGAAAAACTGAGTCCCTTTTGTTTGAAAGACATGAGTACCATTGCAAAAAGCTGTCCAATCAGCATGATGCTGTATATGCAAGCATACAACAAGCCGTTTTGAAAGGTTCAGATAGAAGCGCACAAAACAAAGCCTGGGGAAATATTTCCTCTTGTCCATCTTCTGAGTGATAAACACTGCCAAGTATCACAGACAAGAATTCTTGTGCCACAATAACATCCTCATCAACCATTTAAAGCAATACATGGAAACTCAAAATGAAAAATTTAGCCCCTTTTGTTTGCAAGACATGAGTACCGTTGCAAATAGCTGTCCAATCGGCATGATGCTATACAAGCAAGCATACAACAAGCCATTTTGAAAGGTTCAGATAGAAGCGCACAAAACAAAGCGTGGAGAATTATTTCCTCTTGTCCACCTTCTGAGTGATAAACACTGCCAAGTATCACAGACAAGCATTCTTGTGCCACAAAAACACTCTCATGAACCATTTCAAGCAATACCTGGAAGCTCAAAATGAAAAATTGAGCCCTTTTTGTTTGCAAGACATGAGCACCGTTGCAAATAGCTGTCCAATCAGCATGATGCTGTACATGCAAGCATACAACAAGCCGTTTTAAAAGGTTCAGATAGAAGTGCACAAAACAAAGCGTGAAGAATTATTTCCTCTTGTCCACCTTCTGAGTGATAAACACTGCCAAGTACCACAGACAAGAATTCTTGTGCCACAATAACATTCTCATCAACCATTTAAAGCAATACATGGAAACTCAAAATAAAAAATTAAGCCCCTTTTGTTTGCAAGACATGAGTACCGTTACAAATAGCTGTCCAATCAGCATGATGCTGTACATGCAAACATACAATAAGCCGTTTTGAAAGGTTCAGATAGAAGCGCACAAAAAAAAGCATGGGGAATTATTTCCTCTTGTCCACCTTCTGAGTGATAAACATCGCCAAGTATCACAGACAAGAATTCTTGTGCCACAATAACATTCTCATCAACCATTTAAAGCAATACATAAGAACTCAAAATGAAAAATTGAGCCCCTTTTGTTTGCAAGACATGGGTACCGTTGCAAATAGCTGTCCAATCGGCAAAATGCTGTACATGCAAGCATACAACAAGCCGTTTTGAAAGGTTCAGATAGAAGCACACAAAACAAAGCGTGGAGAATTTTTTCCTCTTGTCCACCTTCTGAGTGATAAACACTGCCAAGTATCACAGACAAGAATTCTTGTGCCACAATAACATTCTGATCAACCATTTAAAGCAATACGTGGAAACTGAAATTGAAAAATTGAGCCCCTTTTGTTTGCAAGACATGAGTACCGTTGCAAATAGCTGTCCAATCAGCATGATGCTGCACATGCAAGCATACAACAAGCCGTTTTGAAAGGTTCAGATGGAAGCGCACAAAACAAAGCGGGGAGAATTATTTCCTCTTGTCCACCTTCTGAGTGATAAACACAGCCAAGTATCACAGACAAGAATTCTTGTGCCACAAAAACACTCTCATCACCCATTTCAAGCAATACCTGGAAATTCAAAATGAAAAATTGAGCCTCTTTTGTTTGCAAGACATGAGTACCTTTGCAAATAGCTGTCCAATGGGCATGATGCTGTACGTGCAAGCATACAACAAGACGTTTTGAAAGGTTCAGATGGAAGCGCACATAACAAAGTGTGGAGAATTATTTCCTCTTGTCCACCTTCTGAGTGATAAACACAGCCAAGTATCACATACAAGCATTCTTGTGCCCCCAAAACACTCTCATGAACCATTTCAAGCAATACCTTGAAGCTCAAAATGAAAAATTGAGTCCTTTTTGTTTGCAAGACATGAGTACCATTGCGAATAGCTGTCCTATGGGCATGATGCTGTACATGCAAGCATATAACAAGACGTTTTGAAAGGTTCGGATGGAAGCGCACAAAAGAAAGCGTGGAGAATTATTTCCTCTTGTCCACCTTCTGAGTGATAAACACAGTCAAGTATCACAGACAAGCAATCTTGGGCCACAAAAAACACTCTCATGAACCATTTCAAGCAATACCTGGAAACTCAAAATGAAAAATTGAGCCCCTTTTGTTTGCAAAACATGAGTACCATTGCGAATAGCTGTCCAATGGGCATGATGCGATACATGCAAGCATATACCAAGACATTTTGAAAGTTTCAGATGGAAGCGCACAAAAGAAAGCATGGAGAATTGTTTCCTCTTGTCCACCTTCTGAGTGATAAACACAGCCAAGTATCACAGACAAGCATTCTTGTGCCATAAAAACACTCTCATCAATCATTTCAAGCAATACCTGAATACTCAAAATGAAAAATTGAGCCCCTTTTGTTTGCAAGACATGAGTACCATTGCGAATAGCTGTCCAATGGGCATGATGCTGTACATGCAAGCATATGACAAGACGTTTTGAAAGGTTCAGATGGAAGCGCACAAAAGAAAGCGTGGAGAATTATTTCCTCTTGTCCACCTTCTGAGTTATAAACACAGCCAAGTATCACAGACAAGCATTCTTGCGCCATAAAAACACTCTTATGAACCATTTCAAGCAATACATGTAAACTCAAACTGAAAAATTGAGCCCCTTTTATTTGCAAGACAAGAGTACTGTTACAAATAGCTGACCAATGGGGATGATGCTGTACATGCAAGCATACAACAAGCCGTTTCGAAAGGTTCAGTTGGAAGCACACAAAACAAAGCGTGGAGAAATATTTGCTAATGTTCACCTTCTCTGTGATAGCCCAGCCAAGTATCAGGAAGAGGAAAGCTTGTGCCACTAAACACTCTTGTCAACTATTTTAAGCAATGAGTGGAAGCTCAAAACAACAACTTGAGCCACTCTTGTTTGCAAGACGTAACTACCATGACCATTAGCTGTTCAGTTGGAATGATGCGGTACATGAATCCGTACAACAAGAAGTTTTCAAAGGTTCAGATGAAAGCACACGAAACAAAATCTTGAGAACTATTTGCTCCTATTTAGCTTTTGAGCAATAAACACAGCCAAGTACATTTCACGAGCAAGCAAGCTTGTGCCACCCAAACACTTATTCAACTATTTAAAGTAATGTGTTGAAAGTTAAACTGAATATTTGTATCAATTTTGTTTAAGACAGGAGTAGCATTAGAAATACTTAGTTGGCCAGTGGTGAAGATACTTTCATGCAGACGTACAATAAGCTGTTTTCAAAAGCTCAGATGGAAGCACACCAAACGAAATTTTGATAATTATATGCTCTTATTCTGATTCTGAGGAATAAACACAGTCAAGTACTGTTCACAAGTGAGCAAGCTTGTGCAAAGCCAACCAAACTCTCAGATCGACCGTTTCGAGCAGTGCATGGAAAATTGATCTGAATATTGGATGTAGTTTTGTTTCAACAACACCAGTATTGCAAAACCTTTTTAATGTGTTTGTATGTAATTATTTTGTACTTGTACAGATTAAAGACTTCATCGATATCTTTCAGTGTGTGTGTTTGGACCAGAGAGTGCAATTGCTATGTCATAACAGAGATGCCTTGCCCCTCGACTGTGTCGTGTGCACTTTTTCCTCGAGGTCCAAGCTTTGTAGAGCTCATTCGCACTCTTTCTTGGTAGTCCTGCATTGCCCCTTGTGCTTTGTGCCTTGGTGCAATGACAGAGCACGTGAGCGAGGCTTGGTCTATCTTTCCTGAATATAAGGATTAATTGTCTTTTATCTTCTTGTGTATGTTCATATATTATAAAATTACTCACTCACTATTTTCTGTTAGAGATTTCTCATAGAAAGATTATATTCATTGCACAAATACAACATTTAAAACATTGTTTTTTTTCATAAATTGAACAGCAATATTTGTGCAAATATAACACGTGTACAACTAAGGTGATCAAATGAAATAAAGTACTTTGGTAATTATCTGATATACTTATCTGTTATATTTTGCACATATTTGCATTTCATGATATGGACTCGTTAAAATTGGTTATTTCTTGAGGTTGTGTACAGCCAACTAATGGAGCTGAAAAACTGAGTATTTTAGACCTTTCAACACAAAAAAACAAAAATGTTATGCGTGCCTAGGTATTTGGTCTAATAAGTTTACTGGTGTACTACATTGACTATCAAGATTGACATTGAGCCCTATCAAATCCTATGTATGGCCCCCATTCAGCCCCATTAGCTCCTATATTGTGCTAGATGAGAGTCCTACATACCAAACCCATAATGCCTATATTGCTCCTACATACCCCTATATGTCCTGCCCAGGTCCCATTCAGCTCCTACATACCACCATATAGCTCCTGTATAAGACCCATTTACCCCCATTTGGTTCCTGTACAGCTCCTGTATTAGCTCCTGTAACCCCTGTATTGAAGCATACGGATCCGGTATGGAATTATGTAGGTTTTTTCAGTAGGGCAGTAAAAACAATAAAGAAGGACCGAGAAAACACAGCTTGAGTAAGCTACAGAGGAGAGTAAAGGACCTAGAAACATTGCATGTCCAAACAAACTTAGAACGTGCTACGGCACCGCAGTGAGAAATTAACGCAACACAAAGCCCAAAACAAAGCAAACGTCTTACGAAGTATTGCTTCATTCTCATCACTTCCTAAATTAAAAGCACTGATTCATTAAAAGTAGCCTTTGGTTTAATAGCTGCGAGGTCATTTTATATATTGTCGCGAGAGGAAACGATAGACAAGTACCCGAAGTAAACGACTGTTAACTCGGCCACAGCAGGCACTCACTTCTTTGCTCTCTTCTTCTGCCCCAACGCAGCGTAGCGTTACCCTCTCCCCACAGAAAAAAAAATAAAAAGAAGCATCGCTTGAATGCCTCGGCTCTGAAAACAACAAAAGGTAGTCGAAAATGCCTGTGTTCGTTGACAAGAAAAAGGCCGAGTTGAATAATAAGCGAGAAAGAAATCTACAACTCTCTTGAAAGCAAGTGCCACATCACAAAGTTCGTGACTTGCAGTCAACGCGAACAGTACGGCTTCATCCTGGAGACGTGAACCACATACGAGGAGCGTGGTCTACGAAAACGGTGTGACATGTCTGCTGGTACGATTTTGTAGTTGACTTCCCCAAGGCGAGGAAAAACTTGTTAGGGTCCGAAGTACCGACATAACCATTTCTCTGAGCACCTAGATTGACGTAAGGGAGTCCATACCCAGACTAGGTCACCTTGTTCGTACATTAGTGCTCTGTGGTGGGTGCTGTACCACCAAGCATGTTGATTTTGCCGCGATAAAATGAGAAAGCGTGCAAGATGCCGGGCGTCCTAGAACCCTAAACAAATAGGCCTGCGGACGGGGTAATTATGCCCGGCAGAGTTGATTGCAGCATGGTGTCAAGCATTGTGGTGACGTCGAGGCCGGAAACCAGACAAAAAGGAGCAAAGCCGGTGGTTTTCTGCAGAACCGTGTTGTAGGCAGATGTTATATACGGGAGAATGTTTTCTCAATGGACCTTTTCAGGAATCCACGCGTGCCCTCCTACGATGCCTGGAAAGCATTATGGGAAACGGGAGCACCGGCGGAGGGTTGTCTGCTCGCGCAAGCGTTGGCTCACCCCGTTTCCCACAACGCGCGGGCGTGTGAACGCATCGTTGTGGGAAAGTCGTGCTTCATAACCCTGCTTCAAGCTGCACTCACAGAAGAGGCACCACCCAGAGCAACGTGCAGTCAAGAAACCTAGCATGCTTGACTTCTTAATGACTTGGGTAATCGCTCACGTACCCGCGAAAAGGCCCATAGAATTAGAAACTTTTCTTGGCTTTCGCAGTGAGTCCCCTGTGCTTCGTTGATCGTGTTCCGCGTAGCGTAAGCTTTTTCATTTGTTTTATTGACAGTTTGGCCGTACAGCTTCATTATTAGTACTTTATGGTGGGGACTGTCACTCGTCATATGCTTCCACGCGATGCGTAGTGCAAGACCATGCACTTCGCGATTGATAATGTCGAAATTCCGCCCTGACAAATGAGTTCAAGCTCAACTATTCTGGGTATATTTGAATACTAATTGCCTGTTTCAAATGCTGTGTGTCGAAAGTTTGCACTTGGAACGCTGAGAGTAGTAAAAACCAGCTAACAGCACATTCATAGAGCGGATACTTCACATGCAGTATTCGTTTCAAACAGCGTGAAATCGTGTGCATAATTCATACAATAATATATTTTACTGTTTCAGCTCCCATGGTCTCTTGTTTCGTTACAAATTATGATTATGCTAGTTTAGCAATTTGCTGTTTGTGTACATTTGCCTCTCCAAGCTGCCCAAAACATACAACCATTCCTGTCACCTTTGCCGAAAGGGCCATTAGCGAACATCGGGAACTTCGGCGACTTCGAGCGTATCTATCTATCTATGTCATTTCTGAAAAGGTCCATTCTTGTGATCCTTGGCGACATACATCGAAAGCACACTTGCAATCGTTTTGTTAAGGCATTCGGTTAAACCGTTAGTTTGAGGGTGGTACGCAGTTGCTGATCAGTGCGTCGTACCGCTCAGAAACACAATCTCTCGGAGCATTTGTGCCATAAAAGTAGTACCACGATCTGTGATGATGACAGTGGGAGCATCGTGGTGGAGAGCGATAAAAAATTAGCCACATTGAAAGCAGTAGATCACTGGGCGGCTTGTGTTTTGCAGTATCTGATCAAGTAGTTGGTGGCGACCACAATTGAGCGCTACCAGCCGTAGACTTCGGGAATGGGCCAAGTAAATCATCCCGACCTTTTCAAAAGGTGTGTGAGGGAGTCGTAAAGGGTGAAGCAGACCGGCTGGTTTCGTAGTTGGATATTTTGCGGCGCTGGCAAGCTGTTCATGTCTCGACGTACTGCCAGGCGGTTTTTGTAGGTTTCCGCCACTAGTATTTATCTTTGATACGCTCCAGAGTACACGCGAAGCCAAGATGCCCTGACGATGGCTTGTTGTGAGAGACGCGCAAAATATCTTCGCACAGAGCAGCACGAATGGTGAGGAGGTGAACATTTTTCGTTGGACGAAAGTTGCGCTTGTAAAGCATGTCTTAGTGTATACAGAAAGATGACAGATCATGCGCAAACTGACGTGCGGGTTGTGGGCGACGTCCTTCAAGGTATTAGATCAGTGGTTGTAGTTCTAAGTCTTCGTGTTGCTGCTCAGCCTCGTTTAATGACGCGAAAGTAGCAAGGCAGCTGAAGTCTTGATCCTCGTCTTCTGCGGTGATGTCGACGGGTGCGTGGGAAAGACAGTCAGCGTCGGCGTGTAACTTACCATACATGTAAACCATGGTTATATCGAATTCATGTAACCGAAGGCTTCATCTCGCGAGACGGCTTGAAAAATCTTTCAGATTCGCTAGCCAACAAAGAGAGTGGTGGTCACTGATGATTCGAAGAGCGTCCGTAAAAGTATGGCCTGAATTTCTTTATGACCTATATACAACCGCCAGACAATATTTTTCAGTCGTCAAGTAGTTCTTTGCAGATGACAACGTGCGGCTAGCGTAGGCGATGATGCGTTCCACGAAATCTTGATATTGCACGAGACTACCTCAGAGACCAAGGTTATTCGCGTCAGTGCGGACTTCTGTGTATGCTTCGCTGTCGAAGTGACCAAGGATCGGCAGCGTTTGTAGGCGTTGTTGAATGTTGGGGAAAGCGTCGGATGGTTTGGGACCCTAGGTGAAGGCGATGTCGTCCTTGAAGAGTTTTTGTAGAGGGTCAGCGATTTTCTAAAAACTAGGCAGGAAGCGGTTGTAATAAGCACAAATGCCCAAAAGCGGCGTACGTCAAACTTTGTCTTCGGTATCGGGAACAGAGAGGCTGCCATAGCCTCCTGGGGGCCGTGGCTAACGCCACTGCTGCTGACAATATGGCCGAGGAGTTTGAGTTCCTCATATCCGAAATAACGCTTTTCTGGTTTCAGAGACAGCTCGGCATTGCGAATAGCCAGAAGAGCCGCCTCAAGCCGCTCAATGTTCTGTTAAAAGTTGTTCTGAAACGACTGCGTCGTCTATATACACTAAACACATGTGCCACTTCAGGCCACATGAAACTGTGCTCATCATTCGTTTCAATATGGCTTGAGTGGAGCCCAGGCCAAAAGGAAAAACTTTGAATTCATAGAGATCACCAGATGTAATGAACGCTGTTTTTTTCTTGGGCCCGTTCAGCTAATTCTATCTGCCAGTATCCGTTATGAAGATCAATGGAAGAGAAGTAACGGGTGTGTCGCAGGCGACCAATGAATCATCGATGCGGGGAAGAGGATATACGTCTTTTTTATTTATCTTGTTCAGTTTGGGGGTAGTCTAAGCATAATCGTAGCGAACAATCGTTCTTTTTAACGAGAACAACTGGTGACGCCCAAGGACTAGTCGATGGTTGAGTTACGTCGTCATCGAGCATTTGTTTCGCTTGATGACGATTGGTATTCTGCTCCTTCTGCGAGTAAGCGCGTTGGCGCTCGGGTTGGACTTTTGTGTCAGTGATGATTGTGTGCTTCACTAGAGGGGTCTGCTGGACATTCGACGTTGTGGCAAAACAGTCACTAAAAGATGAGAGAAGACTGAGGAGCCTTGCCCTCCTAAGTTGTTATAACTGGTGATTGGCGTTGAGGCGACTAGTTACGCCAGTATCGCAACTTTTTTCAGTAGACATTTTCGTAATCAAACAGAAGGCGTTCTAACCATCCAATGCCTCCAAGTAAGCAATAGTTGTGTGTTTCGCAAAATGCTTGTATTCACCACTCAAATTCGTAACTAAAAGCGCAGTCTGGTCATTTCAGAGTTGAACGAGACTTTGAGCAATACAGACTTCCCGATCAAGCTATAACGTGAGGTTACCCTCAGCGATGCTCGTAATTGACTGCCTCAGCGGACGCTCAACAAGGACGAAAATACTATTGCAAGGCGGCAACGTGACGCAACCGTCACGTACGTGTAAGGCCACGCCACAATGTTTGTTCTCGATCTCGCAATCTCGTGAAACAATGTTAGCGAAAGTGACGAACAAATTAGACAGAATAATTATCGCTTCAGAATCTTGCTGAAAACCCATGCCCAAAATGTCCCGCCAAGAACAGCTGGGCAGTACAAGGAACGATGCTACAAAAGCCAACGCATAAATCTTAAGCCTGGTGGTGCACCTTCCAATAGGGAATACAGTGTGTCCTTCAGCGGTGATTAGTTGAGGACCGTCCCACGTTGTCAGCACTTTGTGTAGACATGTGGCTAATGAAGCACTCATCACTGAGTAGTCAGCTTCCGTGTCGACAAGCGCAGTCACCGGATAGGAGTCGACGGAAACGGTAATTGTAGCAGACGTTCTGTTGGCGGTTTGAAAAGCAGACTTCAATGGTACGTCGTAAGGCAGCGGCGGAGGGTATTTGCCGGTTCGCGTGACAGTGGCCTCACCTCTGGAGGTCATCCTTTTCAGTTTCCCCGACGTGGACTTGCGCCGCGCCACAGACACCAGGGGACCCAAAAGATTGTCGGGCGCGGGGCGTTGATGCGGACGAACAGGGTAATGGTAAATGTGACAGTCGTCGCGGCGGAACGGGAGCGTGATGGCCACCTTTCAAGTAATCCGCAATTTCTCGTGGGCGTTCACTACAGCGTGAACAACGGGCATCTGGGTGGAATCCGCGTGGGCCTATTTTTCGGTAATAACAGTCGCGGTACATGTGTCCAACTTCGCCACAATGGTAGCACGCAGGACCATTGTCGGGTGCACGCAAGACGGTGGACTTCCGCGGTGCAATGGGGTGGACTTAAAAAGCGCCTAGTGGCCCCAGCAGGTGGATGAGAAAACTGTGCCGTCGACGGCATAGAGACGCGTAAGCCATTCGCGTAGGAAAACGAGAGAGGTTCGCCTTGCAATTGTGGCGAGGAGTGGTGGCGAGCAATAGGCGAACTGCCTATTTCGTTACAAATGACGCGCGTAAGAGCAGCAATATTCGAAAGAAGCGCTGCATGACATGTCCAAAAATCTTCGCGTAAAACCTGGCGTATGAGTTCTGTAAGGACCTCTTTGTTATAAGCTCCTTGTACAAGCGAGCACGCAGCAGACATCGCCATCTGACACTCATACTGCGACAACTGCTGCCGAATAATGTACCCCATAATTGTGACCTCACGTGGGAACTTCAACACCATCGAAGGAGGGTTGCACGCAGGGCCTGCGAAAAGCTTCTCCTTTGGGCCTCGCATTAGCAGGCGCAGCTTCTTATCTTCAGGCACGTGGTGGTTATCCCGTCCAAAAATTCGCGACATCTCTTGGAAAAACATGGCGACGCTCTCGTTCGGCATTTGAAACCGCAAAGAAAGTGCCTGCTCCGCTCTCTCTTTCTGTTAGAGGTTACTGACACCTCATGAAGCTGTCGATGGAAATCCTGTGAATGAAGCTTTGTGATTCTCGTACCAAACTCTCGCTGCATATAAGTGAAAGATATACACGTTCTTTAACTTACGGTGATTGTCCCTGTCGTTGATGGCAGCGACCCGGTCGAAATAATCAAGCTAGTTTTCGACATTCTGACCAGTATCGCTGTGAAATGAGGTGGGTGTGCGAGGCGTGTTGAATACCCATGGTAAGCTAGCGAATGGGTCATCCTTGGTTTGGGTTGCGGATGTAAAAAAGATTGTTCTCAAGGAAATTTCTAAGTGGCCATACTTTGGTGGTAGTCCTTGACGGCAGTGGCTGCTTCGATGGATATCAGCAGGCACCACTGCTGCCGAATAATGCGCTCCATAATTGTGGCCTCACGTATGAACTCCACGTGTGCCGGCCACGTGTGCCGTCGTCTCCGGCTATCTACGAAGCAACTCGTCACGTTTATTCGACGACGCCACCTGCCCGTCCATTGACCGTCCCGTCTCTGGCTGCATACGAAACAGCTCGGAACACCGCCACCTGCAAGACCGTTTACGGTACCTTATTCAGTGAACAGTTCCCGTACCGTAAGTCGATGGCGCACTCCGGATAATCAGCCAATATGTGTTTCTAGTGGCATCCCAGACCACATAGCTCGTCACTGTCGCCGTAGCAGCTTCCCTTCTCATGACATTGCAGGGGCCTCCGATTACATGCCTACGATGCCCACTTAGCCATAATATCTTGCTTTTGCCGATCCACCTCTAGACGTACGTCCCGGTCGTTGACCATCCACCTCAAACCGTTCGCCTTCTCCTCGTCTTCGATTTATTTCTTTAATGTTACTTCGCAAGAGCCCACAGCGAGGAAAAAAAACTGATGAGTGCAGTTTCGGAGGCAAGATCTGCATTGGCAGCGAACATTTCAAGACCTAAATGCTGTCACCTGAACGAAATAGAACTCTATATTGACGGCCATAGGTTGCACAGACTTGTTGACACTGGAGCTGCCGTAAGTAGCGAGAAACTGTGCCAAAACTTGAAGGTAGTGACAACTCAACTTACTGACCTATTGTTGCAGAGAGCTACGTCCCACATTGTTCAGCCTTCAGCTTTGTGCACTGCATGAGCCATCATTCAAGGTGCTATGTACGTCGTTGTATTTGTAGTTTTATTCCGTTCTTTGTATGACGTTATCCTTCGGTGGGTTTTTCTTTCGTCAAATTCTGCTTTGGTTGACTGTGCTCGTTCCGCACTTGCGTTATCTGTGCCATGCTATGACCCCGACAATGGCGCTTCATGTAGAGTGTTTGCTGTTTCTGACGTTGACATTGCGCCTTGCTCAGCTGTTGTTTTCGCGGCGTCGTGTGCCTCTCCTTCAAATTCACCTGCGTTTTTTATGCAATTGGTCACATCTGCATGCCGTCGGAATTTCATGCTTCCGTTTGCCGTCATTGTTTTTCGCAACGGTCACGCTGCCATTTATGTGTGCAATTCCTCGGACAGCCCGTCATTCCTACTACGTGGAGAATGCCTCGGAAGATATACACCTAACGAGTGCATTCTTCCAGCTGCTATACCCGCTTCTAGGATTTCGCTCCCAATTTGTGCTGTCACTCCTACCAACGCGCCTAATGATGTTCTGGACGTCTTTTTGGATGCCATCGGCTCTCAGCTCGCACCAATTGAGCGCCAAAAGATTATAAATCTTCTACATTATTTTCGCTCTTCATTCAATCAGGACAAGTCAGGTTTAGGCCGAACCTCTGCGGTTGTTCACCATATTGACACCGGTCAACAAGCCCTGCTTAGATAGCGTCCGTATCGTGTGTCATCTGCTGAACGCCGTGTCACCGCTGAACAAGTGGACGACATGTTAAACGTGGCATCATGGAGCCCTCCGACAGTCCCTGGGCTTCACTGGTTATTCTCGTCAAAAAAAAAAAGAAGACGGATCCATTCGATTCTACGTTAACTACCGCCGACTCAACAAGATAACGCGCAAAGACGTATACCCTCTGCCTCTAATCGATGATGCTTTGGACTGCCTACAAGATGCAGAGTTATTTGTTATACTGGTGTCACACGGACATTTTCAATCGCGATCACTGTCGATCCGGATTAACCACAATAGAGATAAGGTGCTGCTGCACGGTCACTTTTAATCACGCGATCAGGCGTGATCGGGTTCAAGAATATTGTGATCCGCGCATCGCGATCTGCCTAAGAGTTCGCGATTTTGCTGCTGTCTGCACCCTCTAGCTGAGCTTGTTGAAAGCACAATAAACAAGAAAATCGAGCTTAGTTTAACAAAAACGCTTTAAAACAGCTAGATGCCTATAAAAAGCAAAAAAATAAATTGTTTAATTTGAGATATTATCTAATGTATTGCATATTTTAGGATTCGCATCGACCGCTTGCAGTCGGGAGAAGCAGACGGCGTGCAGACGACCGTTTCCTTCAGCGCTTAGTTAAACTCTCGCTCCGTCGGGGCTGTTGAAGCACATAGAATTAAGCTGATTATAAATGTCACAAGCATTTCGACTACGTCACGAAGTGTGCCCACTTCATGGAGGAATTAAGAGATCTTTACAGTAACTAACTACTAGCAGGAGCGACGGGAACAGACTTGAGGCACCAGAAGTGAAACACTGGCACGTACAAGAAGAATGGCACTTCGCTGCGACTGCACGGCTACCAGCGGGTGCCATCAGAAATAGAAGCGAAGGTTAAGAATCTCACACAACAATACAGGTCAGTGCTAGAGAAATATCATGTAGTGATCACTTTATGAAATCACAACCGTAATGACATACAAAGATTTTGACGTTCAAGCGGTTATTGCACGAATAACATTGCTTATAAAGGGCTCTATAGATATACCGTACGTCGAGTTTTGTCCGTGGTATGTTCTACGGCACGCAAATGCCACCTGGAGCACTTCATTTGACCCAAGCTTGAACCATATTAGCTTAGGCCATGTAGCAGTGGTCAAAAGTTGATCGTGATCCTGAGAACTTATCCGGATCATCATGATCGCGATTAAAAGGGCCAGTGTGACACCGGTATTAGCTTTACGCCTCGGCTACGGGCAGGTGCCCAAGGCAGAGGGTGACCGCCCGAAGACAGCCTTTGTAACACCGAATGGACCATATGAGTTCCCAGTTATGCCCTTTGGCCTATGCAATGCGCCGGCCACTCTCGAAAGGTTGATAAATACAATCCTGCGAGGTCTGAAATGGGAAACGTGCCTCTGTTATTTGGACGACATTGCGGTACTTTTAAGTGTAGAGCAGCCCCCGCAGGGGCGCCTGCGCAAGTAGGCGTTTGGTGTGTAGCGACACCACGGACCCGAGCTAACGGGGGAGTTTCGGCTCCCTCCCACGCCTAGCCGTGCGTGGCTTTGCCGTGTCCGGGGAAAAGGGGATCCTGGGGGTTGAGCCGACGCTGGGTGATTGGACCGTTAAGGCCCCCCGGCAGAGGCAACACACCCCTTTGGCCCCGGCTTCACGTAGACGGCACCCCTAGGCTGACCCACCCAGGGGAAATCGGCAGTCGCCTTTTCCTATCTCTCTCTGCCTATATCTTCGTCTTTATCTCTCACTATCTATCTGTCCTGTCTTCTACTATCTTCTGTTTACTTCCAATTTTCCTGGCGGCAAGGGTTAACCCTGTGCAAATAGCCTGCCTTGGTCTAGGCGCAGTGGGTTATGGTGGCGTTGTACCGCTGGAGTCTGCAGGTTTCAGCATCCGCAACCTTGTAGCGTCCCCTCGTTGGGCTCCGTGGTGGGTGGCCGCCAACGCTGCCGAACAAAAATAAGACAGGCATGCACAGAGCATTCCCCTTACTATCTGATCGTACCGGCTTAAAGCGGGTACGCACCGATGATATAAACTTTTTTTACCAGCCCAAAGAAACATATCCTCACTATCATGTTATCCACTGTGAAAAAACTGAAAAGCAAGCCAGAACCGTCTCTCTTTCCTGGTTTCTAGATGTCTTACCGAAACCCTTGGCACAGGATACAAGGTAACCAAAATGGCTAGTGGAGACCTTCTCCTCGAAATCCGTGACAAAGAGCAATTTGAAAAGCTAGGCCGTCTTTCAGATTTCGGTGGCATACCGATAACCATAACACCACATAGATCAATGAACACAACTCGCGGAGTGGTATCTGACATGGACTTACTTGACTTGACTGAGACTGAGCTTTTGGAGGGTTGGAAGAGCCAAAATGTTACTAATGTACAGAGAATCAACATTAGAAGAGATAATAAGGAAACACCGACGAAACACTTTATACTCACATTTGCATCCAGTAATCTACCGGAATCTATTCAAACAGGGTACACAAAGACATCTATCAGGCCGTACATACCAAACCCTCGTCGTTGCTTCCAATGCCAGAGGTATGGCCATGGCTCTAAAACCTGTCGCGGTCGCCAGACTTGTGCGCAATGTGGAGTCCTAGGCCACGTGTCTGAGAACTGCAAACAACCACCACACTGTGTAAACTGCGAAGGAAACCATGCCGCATATTCACGCTCCTGCACATACTGGAAAAAAAGAAATAATTACGTTGAAGGTGAAAGAGAACATTACATTTAAGGAAGCACGGCGAAGAGTCGCTCCCTTCTATGAAGCTACATACGCTGATGCGGCGCGTCAGGGGGCACCGCCGCACCAGCCCTCGCCACTCCCTCGGCCCGCGCATACCGAGCCGGTGGTTGTGGCACCTGCCCCCAAGGCGGCTGTAGCCCAGGCTACACCGCCTACTCCCAAACAGAGACCGGAGAATCCAGAGTCCTCCGGTCTCAAGGCCTCACCTCACCAGGCGAGGCCCGAAATTCGAATTAACAGCCCGCACGTGCGGGCATCCAGTGCCTCCGAGGAGGCAATGGATACGTCGGCACCCTTGGTGCCGAAAGAGCGGCGTGGCTCCCTGGAGCGCGTCAAGAAAACCAAAAAGCAAATAACAGGGCCTGCTGACGGCCCTGTTAAGTGAACTCAAATTCCCTGTCTAAACAGCCACTCGCTTTTCGTACACACAGCATTATTCTACATTCACCATGAACACTCAAATTATACAATGGAACGTCAGGGGCCTTCTCAGAAACCTTGACGACATCCAAGAACTCCTACAGGAACACTCACCAAAAGTGCTGTGTGTGCAAGAAACACACCTTAATTCAAAACACACAAATTTTCTTCGCAAATACGTTATTTTTCGAAAGGACCGTGATGATGCCATGACATCATCCGGAGGTGTTGCCATCATAGTGAATCAAGGAATTGCATGCACACTCTTACAACTCCAAACATCCCTTGAGGCAGTGGCTGTTCGAGCGGTTCTTTTTGATAAACTAATCACAATCTGCACTATTTATATCCCTACTAGCTATAAGCTGCAAAAACGTGATTTACACTTTTTAATTGATGAACTTCCGGAGCCTTATGTTCTCCTTGGAGACTTCAATGCACATAGCAGGTTATGGGGAGACTCTCGTTGCGACGCGCGAGGTCGACTGATTGAACAATTCCTTCTCTCGTCGAACGCATGTCTCCTAAATAGAAAAGAACCAACCTATTATAATCTCGCACATAACACCTACTCCTCCATAGACCTAAGCATAGTGTCTCCATCTCTTGTGCCCCTACTCCAGTGGAAAGTCGTCAGTAATCTGTACGGAAATGACCACTTTCCCGTAGTTTTGAGCACAACTACAGCAACTGAGTGTACACCCCGTGTTCCCAAATGGCTCATAAACAGAGCCGACTGGGAACGGTTTCATACCATTGCTCGTATAGATTGGAGTGACATATGTACTTTAAGCATTGATGTTGCTGTCGAATACTTCACAGCTTTTTTGATTGATGCTGCAACAAAATGCATCCCACAAACAAATGGGCACCCAGGAAAACGGCGTGTCCCATGGTGGAACTCTGAATGCCGAAACGCGCGCAAACAGCAAAACAGAGCTTGGAGGCTACTTCAGGACACACCGACAGCCGAAAATCTTGACACCTTCAAGAAAATAAAGTCTCAAGGCAGGAGAACGCGTCGGCAGGCCAGAAGAGAAAGCTGGCAGAAGTTTTTGTCAGGGATCGATTCATACACACAGGAGGCTAAAGTCTGGAACATGGTTGGTAGGATAGCAGGAAAACAAGTACACACACTTCCACTGGTGGACACCCGGGGTAATACCTTGGAAGATCAGGCAAACTTCCTCGGTGCACACTTCGAACAGGTGTGCAGCTCATCCCACTATACTGACACATTCCAAAAATACAGAACAAGAATAGAAAAGCAGAAACTTGAACACAAATGCACTAGATCCGAGGCATATAACCAAGCTTTCAGTCTAGCTGAGCTGCGAATGTCTTTAAACTCCTGCAGTACTTCTGCCCCAGGTTCTGACCGTGTGGTGTATGAAATGCTAAAAACCTACCAATCGAAACACGAAAAACCTTACTTTGTTTTACAATGCTATATGGTTTTTTGGCGCTATCCCTACCTCCTGGAAAGAGGCTATTATTATTCCCATTTTGAAAGAGGGCAAAGACCCTTCTTTACCCTCGAGTTATAGACCTATAGCACTAACAAGCTGCTTGTGCAAAGTCTTCGAAAAAAATGATAAACTGCAGACTTGTACATTTCCTTGAAACAAATAATTTGCTCGACCCATTTCAGTGCGGGTTTCGAGAAGGTAGATCCACCACAGACCACCTTGTTCGTATCGAGGCACAGATCAGAGACGCCTTCGTCCATAAACAATATTTTCTCTCTGTGTTCCTCGATATCGAAAAGGCTTATGATACAACATGGCGTTTCGGAATTCTAAGAGACCTTTCCCACCTTGGCGTGCGCGGAAGAATGTTTCACATAATCAAAAGTTACCTGTCAAACCGGACATTCCGTGTCCGAGTGGGCACGGTTCTTTCCCAAACATTTGTTCAGGAAACAGGCGTGCCACAAGGTGGTCTACTTAGCTGCACACTCTTTCTCATAAAAATTAATTCCTTGCGCTTGACCATCCCTCGCAATATGTTTTATTGTACATATGTCGATGACGTCCAGCTTGGCTTTAGGTCTTGCAATCTGGCATTGTGTGAGCGGCAGGTTCAGTTAGGTTGAAACAAGATCTCCAAATGGGCAGAAGAAAACGGATTCCGACTGAACCCACAAAAAAGCACGTGTGTCCTGTTCTCCAGAAAGAGAGGCATGCACTCAGAACCTGACATTCGACTGAACGGGCAACGTCTGTCTGTCAATGCGGAGCATAAATTCTTAGGATTAATCTTGGACAACAAGTTGACCTTCGTACCGCACACCAAGTATCTAAAAAATGTTTAAAAGCCATGAATATTTTAAAAGTGTTGTCACGAACTAGGTGGGGTAGTGATAGGCAATGCCTCATGAACCTCTAAGGAAGCCTCATTCGCACCCGCTTAGATTATTTGGCCATTGTCTATCAGTCTGCTACTCAAAGTGCCTTGAAGATGCTGGACCCCGTGCACCATTTGGGCATCCGCCTTTCTACGGGTGCTTTTCGCACCAGCCCCGTAGAAAGCCTTTATGTTGAGTCAAATGAGTGGTCGCTTCATCTGCAGAGAACTTACATGTCCTTTGTTTATTTTCTTAAGGTGAAAGCAGACAAGGAGCACCCCTCATACTCTACAATAATGATTTGTCGAGCTCAACTCTGTTTCAAAACAGGCCTTCGATGAGGCAGCCCTTCTCAGTTCGCCTGACGAGTCTAGCTGAGGAAACTGGAGTCTCACTAGAACACAGTTTAATGGCTCCTGTAGCATACCCGCCACCGTGGCAATGGCAGACTATAGACTGCGATGTGTCTTTTCTAGAAGTTACAAAACATGCACCTATTGCCCATACCCGAACATACTTTTTGGAACTTCAACACAAATACACACGTCCTGAGTTCTTCACAGATGCCTCCAAGACTAACTCCTCTGTGTCCTACGCTGCTGTCGGCCCATCCTTTTCGGATGCTGGCCCTCTACATCCACGCACAAGTATCTTCACAGCGGAAGCTTACGCGACACTTGTGGCAGCTAAACACATCAAACAATTACAAATACAAAAAGCAGTAATTTATACAGACTCTCTCAGTGTGGTAACGGCTCTGCACAGTCTTAAAAAACAAAAAAACCCGGTCCTTGTCTCACTTTACTCCATTTTGTGCACACTCTACACACTCAAACAACATGTTGTAGTGTGCTGGGTGCCAGGGCACCGTGAGATCCAAGGCAACGTGAGGGCGGATCAGCTCGCTGCATCCGTCCATGAGAGCACCGCCATTACATCCATATCAATCCCGGCCCTTGATCTTAAGCCGTCTCTGAAACGAAACCTCCGGGACTACTGGCAGAGCAAGTGGGATAAACACACACAAAACAAACTACACGTTATTAAGCCACACCTTGGTCATTGGCTACCTGTATCGAAATCGCGTCATACAGAGGTAATACTAACGAGACTCAGGATAGGACACACATACACGACACACACACACCTTTTGTCCGGTGGCGATCCACCATTGTGTGACAGATGTGGTGAAGCATTGACAGTCCTTCACATTTTAATTGAGTGCAAACAATTAGACACTGTAAGAAACCAACACTTTCCATTACCCTACCGACAACATATGCCTTTACACCCTGCAATGTTTGTCGGTAGGGAACCGCTTTTTAGTCATAAATCATTGTTAGCGTTTTTAAAAGAAATTCATAGCTTTCATGTCATATACCCGGGCATACCGTAGCATGACCTCTCCAGAGAGGTTTTTGCTGCGGTGGCTACACAAGAAAGCACATGCCTCACGGCCCTTGGACGCAAGGGTATGAACGAGTGAGGCACTTGTGCTAATGCCATACATATCCACCATCGTCTTTTATTGTCACCAACTTTTGTCATCTATTCACACCACACACACCTTTCACGGCATGGTCATGATTTTATTACTTGTATGTTTTACCCGCCTTACTGCGAGGAATTTTATGGCCATTATACAGCCGCTTATCACAATCATTGTCCGTATTTTTAGTAAGATGAACTGGCGCTCTTTGGCCGTGAAATGGCCCTTGCGCCATAAAACATTAAACATCATCATCAAGTGTAGAGCAGCGACTTTGCGACCCATCTCAGCCGCTTGGAACAAGTTGTTACGTGCCTTTCCATGGCGGGAGTTTAACTTCACTTGAAGAAATGCCACTTCGGCACTCGCAAGCTTGTAATCCTCGGCCATGTGGTTTCTAAGCACGGCATTTTTCCAGACCCTACAAAAGTTAGTGCAGTCGCACCGTTCCCAAAACCAACCTTCATCAAAGAGCTCCGAGGCTTCATCGGCCTATGTTCGTACTTCCGGTGCTACGTCCGCAATTTTTGCCTCCTTATCGCCCCCTTGACCAATCTTCTTGCCGCAAGTTCTCATTTGCCAGCGTGGTCCCAGGCATGCGATGATGCACTTCACGAACTCTGACGGCCCCTCACTACACCTCCCATGCTCCGAAATTTCGATCCATCTGCTCCAACGGAGCTTCATACAGACGCTAGTGGTGTCGGGCTAGGGGCCATATTGGCTCAACGCAAGGATGGCTTTGACGAGTACGTCGTTCCCTATGCCAGGCGCACCCTAAGTAGAGCCGAGAAGAATTACAGTGTCACTGAAAAGGAGCCCCTCGCAATTATTTCGACAATCAGAAAATTTTAGCTTTAATATATATATATATATATATATATATATATATATATATATATATATATATATATATATATATATATATATATATATATATATATATGCAGGCATGGTGGTTGAGTGGCCGTAGCGTAGGGCACTGGACAACCCAAAACAATTTCCAGTGTAACTACTCTTCCTAAGTGCAGCTGTCGTCTGTTTTCTGTTTTATTTTACTACCCAATCAATTTCGCCATGCATGACATGCCCAACAGCAACCCTGTGCACAGCCGGGAGGCCCGCACTACACGCGTAATCCAGAAGCGGGCAAGGAATTCGCATTGCACCCGCTTACTTGCTTCTTCCACAATACGGGGCACCCCTTTTTTTACGACGAAATGTTGACTGGGCGCCGAGTAGTTAAAGGCTTAGAACTTCCTAAAATGCCCGCTTACCAGTTTCTGCCACAATACGCGGCACCCCTCTTTCTACGACGAATTGTTTACGGGACTACGAGTAGTTAAAGGCTTAGAACTTCCTAAAAGAGAGTAGTTAAAGGCTTAGGACTTCCTAAAAAAGCTATTTTTTGCCCCACACCGAACCGCCAGTGCCAGGAGGCGCCGTCTGATCGGGAGGAAGGCGTTAGTGAAAGGAAACATACACAGACCGCTGACATCAGAAAGGTGAAGGGGAGAAGGGGGAGAGAGATGAAGGGGGAAGTGGAGGGAAGAGTGGAGGGGGAAGTGGAAGGAAGAGTGAAAGAGGGCGCCCGAGGGGAGTCCACCATATACTATTTTTCTCTTCTACTTCTTTTTTTTCTTCTTTTTCTTTTCTTTTTCTTTTTTTCCTTTTTTTCTTTTTTCTTTTCTGTCTTTTTTCCTCTTTCCTTGCCCTCTGATTTGAGATTGTATAAAGCTGAGCACCAACAAACTGTATCTTCAATCCTGATGAAGGTCAGACTCTAGGCCGAAACGTCGAAATAAACCACGTTGTGACCGCTCACGGAGAGGATCTACTGGACTATATATATATATATATATATATATATACATATATATATATATATATATATATATATATATATATATATATATATATATATATATATATATATATGGACGTCCGTTTGATATTGTGACAGGCCACCATGCGCTTTGATGGTTATCTTCACTGAAAGATCCTGATGGTTGGCTCTCTCATTGGGCATTGTGGTTACAAGAATTCAATATCCATGCTATCAGACGTTCTGGCTGGAAGCATTTCAACGCCGATACCCTGTCACGCTCATCGTTGGCTTCGCAGCCTGTCTCCACGCCTATCTCAGCCAGTGCTGCCTTGGCCAACAGCATTTCGGACATGCCATCCGAGCAACGCAAAAACGCTTGCATTTCTTCCCTTTTGGACTTTCTCTCAAACAGGACGCCCACTCCAGTTTCTAGGACGCTTCGCCGTCAAGCAGAACATTTAGCTATTCAGGATCACTTGCTTTACGGCCAAAACTACAGCTCGATCGGCCGTAAGTGGTTGCTCGTCATTCGCCGACATGTCCGCTCTTACATCTGCGCCACGTTCATGATGATCCGCAATGTGACCATGCAGGTGTGTTAGAAACATACTATTGCTTGCAGCTGTGGTACTACTGGCGCGGTATGTACCGTTTCGTTCGCCGTTACGTAAGGTCTTGCCTTACATGCTAGCGACGCCAGATGCCCACTCAGCATGCCACAGGTCCTTTGCAGCCGTTGCCATGTCCAACCCGAACTTTAGATTGTGTCATAATCGGCCTTTACGGTCTCCTTCCCTATACTTCGAGTAGCAACTGCTGGGTCATTGTCGCTACTGACAACCTAACGTGGTACATGAAACAGCTGTGGTTACATTGTGGTTACCTTCTGCTACCGCAAAAGACGTTGCATGTATTAAACTGCAAAACTTGGTTTTAAAGCATGGAGCACCTCGGGAGATATTAAGCGATCGCGTCCGCGCTTTTCTCTCTGACGCCGTAAAGCGTTGTTGAGCGAGTTCTGCATCATACACCGCACTATCACAGCCTATCATCCACAAACTAATGAAATGACCGAGCGTTTTAATCGTACACTTGGAGATATGCTTGCCATGTACGCTTCATCCAACCAGTCACATAGGTATATCATACTGCTTTTTGTGACATATGCCTACAACACTGCAACGCAAAGCACCACTGGATTTTCGCCTTTCTTTCTTCTTTATGCAACCGAGCCATCATCAACAATGGATACCAATCTTCCCTATCAACCAGACTCTTCAGTGTTTACAACTGTTTCACGAGCAGCAGCATACGCTGAAGAATGTCGGAAGCTTGCTCATGCGTTCACGTCACACAACCAGACACGGCAAAAACATCGCCACGACGCGTCAACCACGCCTCTGAGCTTTGCTCCTAACTCACTGGTGATGCTATGGATTCCTTCCACTCCTCCGGGATTTTCCCACAAGCTTTCGTCCAGGTACCAGGGTCCCAATCGAGTTGTACGCCAAACATACCTTGTCGAGCCACTAGACGCTTCTCCGCACAAGCGCCATCGGGGAAAAGAAAGTGTATACGTATCTCGGCTCAAACCATACCATGACCCTTTTGTCTAAATCTGTCCTTAGGTCGCCAGAATTGCTCCGTCATCGCCCGGGGGTGATTTTAACCAGCGCAGTGGACAGGAGCTTGAGGAGAGAAAGAAGAAGAATACATGCTGTGATCGCACACTTGAAATCAGTTAGCTCTTGCACTAAATAAATTTTTCGTTCGCAAAGTCAACTCCTGCTTGTTTAACACCTTGTTTCACTTCGTATATAGAAACACTGCATATATATATGTCATGGAAAGCTGAATATGCGCTGTCAAACGTTGCAGCCTCTGCACCTCCGCGACGCGTTAAGAACCATTAGAGTCGTTGAAGAACTCTGGATTGTGCACAAATGTTCATTTGTTTCTTCAGAAAAAATATAAGCATGCTTCTACAGTGGTAACATATCTTTCATCGGAATCAATAAGCCGTCAAATTTCCAGCTTTAAGGTCTCATTAGACGCCTAATTTCACTCTATTGGAGCTTTGTGGGATATACTTTAAGCTAACATCAATCTGAAGACGCATTCAACCTTCACGGCTATATTTAATAGGGAAGACATGCTCAAGTTTGCGCAGCGCCGTTCACCATCCCAGTCAAAGAGCCAAAACTCTGGTCATTCAGACACGGCGCGCTTGCTTGGTTGTCCCATTCCACGTAAAAAAAACGTGTCTTTTGTGGCTTTTATCTCCCATTTGGCTAGTATAGGCGCCGCTCTTTCGTCCTCTTGGAAAACAGGGACACACTCCTGCTGCATTGTGAGCTGCTATATATGTTAAAAAAGCCTAAGAGCTGAAACCTACCCGTAAAGTACTACCGTTTCCAATGCAAGCAGCACGAGGAGCAAAGGCTACAAGAACAGATTATGGCAGCTCATCGATACTCTTTTGTGGTCTCACTTGGAAGATTTTTTTTCGTGTACAGTAATGCCAAATATTAATGAAGAGCAACGGGATGGCCAGGGTTATATGGAAAGGCAGTGCGTTTGTAAACTGAAGGTACTAAGAATAGACAACCACTCTGAATTTCAAGATTGGGTGCTGGCTTTCCGAGACAACTATTTGTAATGCGAAGCTGGCTGAATTTGCTAGCTTATTACCCCCTTTGATGAAATACCGTACCATGAGCCATGGAAGTGTTTTATTCTGCTCATGGCTCTAGACTTCTTGTCGCCACTCAGTGTCATCAGATTTATGCTGCGTGCTCACACTGAGCGTTTATACATACAAGTCTTGCAAGTAACACCCACCAATGGGTGAGCTGGCTCCGGTGTTGAGGTGCTAGGATCGAAGTCAAGAGTTCGATTCCCGCATACGCCAGCTGCATTTCCATGAGAGCGAAACGTAGTAACACAGTGCTTAAATTTAGGTGTATGAATGGCCGGCAGGCCGTGTAGGTTTTGCATATTTCAAGAGTATCGTGGGGTGACCTTCAATATAAACAGAAGTGGTGCTCGGTGTTTGCACCCTCCATTCGTTGTTGCTCCTTACACTTCAAATCAGGGGAAAATCTAGGCGTAACCAAAAACATGCTTGATTTTAGTGGGTATTGTATAACATGACGAAGACCAAACAAGCTGTTCAAACAAACAAAGCGACACTCTAACCAGTTAAAAAACTGCGTGATCAATGACATGCATATATTAACCGAAATGAAACATATGTGCTACAAGAAACAGGCAGGGCTAAAGCGGGCACAACATTCTCTTTTTGTGTGTGCCCAACAATATGCTATTAAAAGAGCTGTAAAAATATATTTTAGACAAAATATTTGCCTTACAATTTGCCACGCTTGTAACTAACATGCCCGGATGTACTTTTTGAATTGTTGCTGACTATTCTTGTACTTGAACTTTTTTTTTTTTTTTTTTTTTTTTTTTTACGTGCAGCGTAAATAAATAGTTTTACGTGCACATGAAAAAAGCCCCATGTGGCCGGAATTATTTTGGAGTGTCACACCATGGCGCGCTTTTTAATGTTACCTCGGTTTTGGCACGTGAATTATTATATCCTTGCAAGCGCATGAACTGCACGGGATCTACAGCTGCCACTATGAAGAAAAGTTCGAGAAAAAACAAGGCAGTAAAAAAATTCCTTATGGTGTTGAAAAATTACACGCGGTTATCAGGGGAAAATCTAGGCGTAACCAAAAACATGCTTGATTTTAGTGGGTATTGTATAACATGACGAAGACCAAACAAGCTGTTCAAACAAACAAAGCGACACTCTAACCAGTTAAAAAACTGCGTGATCAATGACATGCATATATTAACCGAAATGAAACATATGTGCTACAAGAAACAGGCAGGGCTAAAGCGGGCACAACATTCTCTTTTTGTGTGTGCCCAACAATATGCTATTAAAAGAGCTGTAAAAATACAAGGTGGGATTGAACTTACGATACGACGTTTTTAACATCCAATGAAAACATCGGCAAAAAGTGAAACTCTTGTGAACTGCGCATTGCAATGGTGCCATTGACTCGACAGGGAAGATGGATATTTAGTTTCTTCACACTGACCTCCAGATAAATTTAAAGCCACTCGACAAACTTGGCATCCAAGCAATCAAAATCCGAGCGCTATATGCAAACGCACGCGAAAGCGTGGTGGTGGTTTTGAGGCAGCTCCGCTAGAAGACACGACGTCCGCAGCAGATGCTCGTTTTACCGGTAACATATATATAGCACGCGTGCCATCACGTCACCATTATTGACATATAAATTCGGCTATTCACCATGGACACGCACATAGCACTCGCTCAAAGACATTATGTTCGTCATGCTTGGTGCAAAAGCTGTCAGTAAATATCATTCAGTTCGAATATGATTCACACCAAAAAACGTTTTTACACTCTTTTTGAACTTTCGATGAAGTCACAGTTGACGCTGCATATTCAGGTTGACCAGACAACGGTGTGTGCAGAACGTGCTGAACGAGCGTGGGCACTGACCGGTTTTTGCCAGGAAGGCGGCGAAATGAAGGAAGGAAGGAAGGAAGGAAGGAAGGAAGGAAGGAAGGAAGGAAGGAAGGAAGGAAGGAAGGAAGGAAGAATGGATGGATGGATGGATGGATGGATGGATGGATGGATGGATGGATGGATGGATGGATAGACGGGCGGACGAACGGACGGACGGATGGACGGATGGACGGACGGACGGATGGATGGACGGATGGACGGACGGACGGATGGATGAATGGATGGATGGATGGACGGATGGACGAATGGACGGACGGACGGACGGACGGATGGACGGACGGAAGGACGGATGGATCCGGCTTTGCCATTCAAATCAGGCGGTGCCCACGTCACTTATTGATTGATTGATTTTTGCGGTTTACCGTCCCGAAACCACTATTTGATTATGAGAGACGCCGTAGTGGAGGGCTCCAGAAATTCTTTTTTATTTTCCATGTCACTTAGCAATAAAGTTAATTACTATCACTATGTGTTAAAGGACTTCATTTCACTCGCGCCTCCAATCAGCCACTAATCAGTTTGCCTTCTCCTAGTTATTTCTACTCGTTTAATGTCTACTTTGCCTTCACTGTCCCTAAACCCGTATGCTTTGAAAAATTCCGCGTCTTCATCTTGACCTATAGGGTGCAGCTCTTTGCAGAATGATTATGAAATGTTCAGCAGTTTTCTCCTGCTCTACACACGCACTACATAACATGTCTGTGCCATCGTATTTGACTCGGTACGTCTTGGTCCTCAATACTCCCGTTCTAACCTCGAACAGCAGAGAACTACCCCCATAATTATTATAGATATTTCTTTCGCAAATCCCTGCTTGAGAGTTCGGTAGGTCTCCATTGATGACTTTGTAAGCATAACAATTTTTCACATGTCCCTCTCTGCTTCCTTCACCTTCTTCTTAACCGATATTTATTTTTGGCTTGGTATTCTGCTGTCTCTAAATATTTGCTACACAATTTTCGAATTCACTTCCTCCATTTAGAACCAAGATTTTTTATGTACAAGTAGCTGAAACATTTCCTAGCCCCATGCTCTGCTCCCTAATTTTTCAATCGGTCTTCAAGTTCTATCTTGCTGCTAGCTTTCCTGCACTCAAACGATACATGTCCATCCCAAGTGACCCTGTACCCCCTGATTTAGGGTATTCCCGTGTGCTTCCAAAGCAAGTGTACATATGCCATGTTGTTTAATTTCCAATCTTGCTTGAACCTTTGATTTCATGCACAAGACCACATTGCCAAATGTCGAACCCGGGACCATGTCACCTTTCAAAATGCCTGTCACAACGTCATACCTATTGTAGTTCCACAGTGTGTTATTTTTCCTTACAGCTGCATCCCTGTTACCCTTTGGCGTTACGGATCTTTCGTGCTCCCTTAAGTACTCAGCCCTGTTGTTTATCCATATGCCTAATTATTCATATTTATACACAATTTCGACTTTGACCTCCTGTATTTTATGTTCAATGTATTCATTACCATGAAAAATTATGATTGCCGATTATTTCTTACTGCGACGAAAATTGAACTTTTTTGAACCAAGCTCTGTATACTTCAACCCTAAGGTGGGTAACCCCCTCAGTTCAGGTAGCCATGGCCCGCCCCCGCCGCCTGTGCCTGGTTCATCAAGCGTAGCTGGTTTTCAGGGTCTGCGTCACAAGTAAAGCCTCCCACTCGTCATTGAATACTTCATCTAGTTTCGTTTCTTTCTCTTCATTTGCACTTGGTGGTGGCGACGGTGGTATGTCCTGATTGTTGCGACACTCCAGCACCATAAGAGAGAGAGTGTTGCGCGTGTCTGGAAAGCAAAACTTGCAGTCCCACCGGAAGGTCCCAGGATACATTGCACACATCAATGTTCCGTGCGGTTAAGTTCCGGCTTGTAGTCATTTCCATATCACTGCTTGTTCCCTACTCATACTCTTGTGTGCTGGCGGGGACCACTTCCTCTGCTTCCTGTAGTGTGTCAAAATGTCTGCGCACTTTGGTATGCGCTCATGCTCGCCATGACAGCCATCAGTACATGTTGCCAGCGTGTCAAAGATGACTCGGCGTGCATTATCACAAGCTGCGGCGAAACCAAGATGGACGAAACAGACATTCTTTGGACACCGTGACATCAGTCTCTCGCGGGGAACCAGGAGGGGCACACTGCGGGCCGGTTTACATAATACTGAAACGTGGTGTGTTCCGCTTGGTTCTCCGTGAGAGATTCGTGTCTCGGTGTTCTAAGGATGACTGTTGCGGCCATCATGGCGTTTTTTTAAAGCCACATAGTGCTGCCTTTCCGATCCTACTATTCATGTATCTTCTGCACGCATTTTGCGAACTCGTTATCACAGTAGCCCGCGTGTTCTTGAATGTGGCGGTGGCCAGGCCTATTCCCAGCTCCTCCAATGTACTCGCGTACTTGGCACATATAAATGTGCCTCTCAATTCATTGCCGTTCTCGTCAACCACACTTATAGCAAAACGATCATTTGCAAGGTAAGCCACTGCATCCGTGTATGTTACATCTTCTTTGGCGTTGATGCTCTCTAGTATATGCTTGAGCTGTTTTATCATGGTTTGTCTTGTTTCTTCGTCTTATTCGGGATCCATGTTTTTCGTATATTTGTTTATGGGAAAGTTATTTCTATTCTCGTATGGAATAGGCTGAGGAACATGTTTGTCATCGTTGATTCGGTAACCCAAATCTTGGAGTAGGGCTCTACCCGTATTCGTCAGCTGCAGTCTTTCCAGCTGGTTGATACCGTGTGCTTCCATAGCTCTTCCCATGTGTTGTGCCCTTCTATCTTGAGCAACGTTTGCATAGATAATAACGGTGACAGGCCCATGGAAATCTTGTTGAATTTTTTGATGAGTGCTAATTTTAATTATATGGCTATTCTTCATATATGCATACGCGGTCTCGTTTGTGATTATGCTTGTGACTAGCACGTGGATCATTTTCGTGCAGGCTTTTTTCGGTCTGTGACTGACCTGTTGCACGGTTTTCTGAACTTTTGCTAGCTGTGCTATGCCAGCTTCGTCCTTTCGGAAAAGCAGTCCGACAATGCGCAACGTTTAAACCTCAGGAATTACGATGCCTCCCACTTTCACTTCCGGGTCCCGTGTCTGCAGATGTTGTCAGCGTTGTGAGCGCTTTCTCAGGATTAAGAGTTTAGACTTTTCTGGTGCATACGTCAGTAAACATACTCACAGATATATTTCTGTTCAGTTGACCGCTTCTGGAAGAACGTCTTACTTTTGGCCTGTGGACCCCTCCGTAGTCCAGATGGCGAGGTCATCAGCATATATTGCATGGTCAATGCCTGCTCTTTGTTTGAATTCCTTTGATAACGAACTCGGCACCAGATTGAAAAGGGCGGGAAAAATAATGGAGCCTAGGGTAGTATTTCAAACTTCTTAGTGCGCAAGTCACCAATTTCCACTGGAAATGTACTTTCCTTCAAAAAAATGTAACATAGTTATACACTTCTGCATAGTTATAGCAAGTTCGTTGCCCTTTCTCAGCTTTTTTACTTTTAGCTTTAGCTTATCTAGATTTTCTAGGTGGTCTTTTAGAGGGCTGTACACGTTTACCACAAACAAGCATCGCTGCTGCTTTTTCTCTGGCACAATTTCCCCAAGGGTGTACTCGATGCGGTGATCGATGCAATGTTTCTGGGCATTGATGGTCTTTACCTTCAGGACTGTAATCTTTGCTTTGCCGTCACTGACGTGAGTGATGTAGCATCTCACTTTGAAGTCATCAGCTTCGGTTTTTTGTCGGGCAATAATATCGGCGTCAAACTGCAAGCATAATTGAGAAAGATTACTTCTCTTACTTTGTATAGAATGACAGTTTCATTGCCAAATTTTATGCTGGGGGTGCTGCTTGTCTTGAACTTCCTGGTCAGCTTGTTTTTGCGATCTTTCTTGACGTCGGCAGGATCTTAGCTTCTCTCACTGGGTACTGAGGCTTCTTGCGGGCATTTTCTTCTTCGTCCAGCGTGTGAATGCGCTGACGGAAGCTTTCCCCTGATTTCGCCATTTTTGTCAATAGTGCAAGAATCTGGTTTTCCACTTCATTCTTGAGGTTTCAAAGCACATTTTTTAGCATCTGAGGCCCCATACTTTGAACCACCTAAGTACCTTGAACATCATGTCATTCGTCATGACTGCCATATTGCCGTTGATACGGTCTTCAAGTACGCGAAGGTCGTTCTGCATTGTCTCTGTTTGATTTGGCAATCTTGCTGCCTTTGGGGTTGGAGGTTAGGCTTGTTGGGATGACGGTGGACTGTTTGAGGTGTTTGCACATTTTGAGTCTGCTCTCTCCGTAGCTTTTCCACTTCTCGCATAAGGTAAATGGGCTGCTTCTCTTACACTGGCTTTCTTCTCTTGCGTCTTGTTCTTTTGCACCTCTAGCACTCGCTTCAATTCGTTTTCTATTAGAAGCGCTAACTTTTCTTTGCACCTATATTGTGTCGTGGTTGCGTTGATAATAGTTTCTGTCAAAAATTTACTCTGCCCTGTGACAACGTTGGCCAAGCTTAGCTTGCGCTGGACATTTTCGGTTGGTGTTGTCCGTTGACGTCGTCCTGGGGACGCTCAGTCCTTTTTCTCTCAATTTCGATCTCAGCTTAGATCTGGACATTCTATCCTGTTGGTTCTCATTCGGTGACTTTGGCGCTGGAGGCACCACGCGATGGTTGTCGCTCATGTTACCCTCATTGTTTTGATAACCGAAGCTTCTCTGCTTCGATCTTGCTCGCTCCCGGAATCTCAATTGAGGTGGGGCCTGCTTCAGTTTCCTCCGATAATCTCTGCTCACTGATACATGTGATGTTCCGGAGAGCTTATATTTTGATTCGCATTTATGGTTTCCTTGGGTTAGTGTTCTGATCTCTACAGTTGTCGCATAGGTCGTCGTGGGGATTAGAGCATATGTTTGCCTGTGTCCTATCTTCCCACAGGATCTGCAGTGTTGGATAGACTTTCTGTACGGTCTGCCATGGCAGAGCGTGCATCCGACTTTAATGTAGAACGGAACATACTTTCAAAAGTGATCACTGCTGATGTCGATCTGCTTTGCGTTCGGGCGTATAGAATATTGCAGTAGTTCCCAGCAAGGAGATCCCTTAACTGCTCGTTCGTGGTGCCTTAGTCTATTTCGTGTACAACGCAAAACATGGTGCCCGTAATCAGCTTGAGGTACGGTTCGACTTCGAATGTTTGTCACTTCAGTACTCGCCAAAATTAAGTTCTGGTGTCACAGCGTCTGTATGATGACTTCAGCATAGAGTTACTGGAGTTGGACTTTGAATGTTTGGGCTAGTCCTCGTTCTATAACTCCGTCTTTCCAGTTTGATATCTTCATTTCAGTTTGATAGATGGAACTGCTGGCCAGCGAGAAAATCATTTGATTGCGTTGGTGTGGCCCGAAAATTCTTGTGACGCTACTTGCTGTTTTCCGTCATTTGCGCTGTGATTCTGGCAGTTGTGAAATAGAGATGCCTCACGCGTCTTCTCTGTTGCAGCGAATTTTTGTTCTGCTGACGTGCTAAAAGCCTAATCTATGGTTCGTTCTTGAATGTTGTTTTCCCGCTATTGCTCTCGAAGGTTGATTCCATGTTGCTCATCTCTGCTTCATTATTTTTAGGTCGTGCAAGAGAAGTCTGGCGCTAAGTTTCTATAGCGTTGTAAGGAGCCTACTTACGAAAACGAGAAAACAACTTTAAAAGTTGTGTAGGACGGCGCGGCGCGCACGTGGATCTCGATGCAGAGGCGCGTGGCCTCAGTGAGCAGGCTTGCCAATTATAAGGAGGCTTAACTGGGCGTCGCCGTCAGCTTGCAACATTCAGTAGTAATTGCATAAATAATGACTCACGTTGATGCTCCTTGTCTCTCTTCATGGCGCTTCTCAAGACAAATCGAGTGCTGCAGGCAGTCAAGCGCTGCAAAGCAGTAATCCACAGACATTGCACTCAGAATCAGGGACACATGTAGAGTAAGTCACCTCGGTTGGCAACCTGGTGGTTTTTTTCCCCTAAAAAGTTCAAATTTAACCTATCTGCGTCATTACCACAGATGTCTATTCACCCGCATGCGTGGCGCAGCGGCCCATAGCCGAGGTTGGGAGGCTTATCGTACTGCGATGAGCACTCAAGCGCGTGGCCACGCCCGGTGCAGCGCCAGTTCGCTGGCATGGGCAAGCATGGAAGCGTAGCGACGCATGTGCATACGCACGCACGAAAGCTGGTTTATGTCGTGAGCTACAATGCTTGAGTCGGCCACTGCGCAGTATCAAAGCGCCGGTCTCAATTGTCTGTAGTAGAGCAAGAACGGCACGCTTGTTTGCGCCTGCGCCACTTGGATTTGATGCATGACCAGGGGGGCTGAGTGGCAGCACCGATTTCCCTATTCGCGGTTGCCGGCAAACATAATAAAAATAACTCAAGAACAAAAATGTTAATAATTACATGACTGGTGACGTCGAGAAATAGAGGAATGGGCGAAAAATTGAGAGCTGTAGGGTGCCGCAGAAGCCTTGCTATCTCACTTCTCAATAAGCGGAATGCACTCGTGCCTTCTTTCAGGTCCGCTGAGCTACTCGGGAGACGCGGTGACTAATAAAATTTTCTTGATTGTTTTATTTTTAGTTTTGATTTTGTTCGTGTTTTCTGAATAGGCCGAAGGAAGGCTGTATAAATTCTCAGTAAGTAGAAACTCGATTAGCATAAATAACGTGAACTGTGTATTGCACGTTTTGTATAAAACATAGACATGCACGTAGTGTGAAAATGTCATAGTTATAGCTTACAACTGATATACGGACATAATGAGCAACCGTTCAACTAAGAACAATCGAACCAACGCGAAAACAACAAGCGCGAAAAGGACACGTTGTATTGGACTCCGTCACGTTTGTTATGAAGACGCTCATAGTTTTCTTACTGAAATTGAGCACCAAACAAAACTGAAGTTCAGAGGCATGTAGAGGCTTGAAGGGATCAGAATTTTTCCCAGAAAGAACGTCGCTGGAAAATGGGTTTCGGCAACATGAGATCTTTTTGTCAGGGCAACAGCGTGGTGTTGGCGAAGTTTTCTTCGTCAACAGAACGCTTGTCAAAACGTTGGCTACACGACATTCTCTGTATTATTTTTAGAAGTATTCAGTCCACCCCGTGTACTTGAGTGGCACTATTCGGAATAAAGAATCACAAATTATCAAACCGCTGTTGCAAGAATAGCATGCATGGGAAGTGACCTATAACTACACTTCAGAAATCAAAGAACATAAAACTATGTAGCCAAGCCAACCTAAATATAAACAATTTAATTAACGCGTTTTCCCGACAGGGGCATGGCGGCGTCATCGGAAATCAGTCAAGCGGCACCGCACTTCTGTAAGTCAAGTGAGGCTTGCAGAGAACTGAGTTTAAACATATGTACTCATGCCAAAATAATACCAGTTCAAATAATGGGTCCTTAATTTTGTGCTCACCCTTTGCCTTTAGGAAATGCTGAAGAACCTTCACGGAACTAGACATTCCCGGGTCAGCACAGCGCAGAGCCGCGCAAATCATGTGTTGCCCGTTTAAGCCATCTTCGGTGAATGCATGGCTGACTTGTTTGGTGTAGCTTATTGCGGCGTCGGTTGTTTGCCCCATTACTTGCTGTCATTATCTTGCCTGTAGTTGACACACCAACTGAGCAAGATAACTGAGTGCAATTGATGATTGATATGTGGAGTTTAACTTCCCAAAACCACCATTGGATTATGAGATACGCCATAGTGGAGGGCTCAGGAAATGCAGCCGCCGTACCCGGGATTTCATCCCGAGACCTGCGGGACAGCAGCCGAGTAGCTTAGCTACTAGACCGCCGTGACAGGGCAACTGAGCATGATCCAACTTCTAATCTCACTGAGCAAGGGGCAAGAAAAAGCGGAGGGAAGTGCTACGAAGACAAGTCAATCACTTGTCGTGCTTCGCCTGATTTAAACTAGTCCAAATATTCAATAAAGGGAGAAATATATACGGAAGACAAGTTATTTTCAGGGGTATCAATTTATTTTTGTTGTAAAAACTTGTGAAAGTCGAAAATTCAAACATTCGCATCAGCCTCAGTCGGTTAAACCAGATCTTGGATGCCCTGCAACCGCTACGAGCATGAATGGTCCCTGAAACAGAAACTAGCACCGAGTCTCCGGTGTTGTCACCGGGTTTGCGGCTCCGGAGATCCGGGATCAAATTGTCAAAGCAGGAGGTGGTTGAACTTCGTAGAGAGGGTTTAGTTACATTATTTAAATGGCACGGGCTCTCTGGCCCGAAGGTCTACATTCAAAACTCTACATTTAAAAAGGCGGTTTATTGAACAAGCTCCGTGAACCACCCTAAGCATCCCGCGATGCCTGAATAAATAGCCTCATCTCTGCAGATCCGTAGATCGGGAAATAGGCCCATACGGCACTGTTCAATAACATGTCGCGCAGCCCACACGAGTGTCATTATGCCGGCACCGACCCCGACGAACGCACATACGCAAACCAAACACGTGTATGGTCCCGCTGATGCTGCCTCATCCGGCGAATCTTGCTTCCAGCTAGCGGGATGAAACGTGTTTGTCATCTCGCCGCTCGCGCCAACCACCCAAGCTTTGTCGAACGGCGATCGAGATCTAGGCACCTCCGAGGGGCCATACCTGAATATCTGCTACTAATTTGAGCGTCGGCGGCTCACCAGTCAGAGACGCACAGCGTGGTGGTCTGACGTCCATAATCGGTGGAAGCTCGGCATTGTGGCTTTTACCGGGGCACGAAGACGCCACCTGTCGCCTCTCCGCGCGGACCCAAAGGACAGTGGTGCTCCATAGAGTAGTTTCAGCCACGCAGCGCCCAGAACCTGGGAACACCAGGGCGTCTTGGCGCTGCTCCTTATCTTCACAAAATTAGGTGGCTGCCCTTCTTGTGTTCTGGCGGCGGCGGCAACAGTGCGGCCCGTCAAACAAAAAAGGTCGTCCACCGGCTCGAAACTAGCGACCTGAGTGTGACCAGCTGTACAGATTGCCCGAAGCGTCGTTGTTTGTTGGCGTCATTAAGGCCACTGCGGATGACGGAATACGGCATTCTTCAATCATGCATGCGCCTTTCCTCCCTGGGTTTACACAGACATACACACAACCACAGACATGTGAGGGCACCCTGCCGGCTTTTCAGACACAGTGAGTTCGAAAATATTCTAAAACCAGCCTTTTTAAGTATTATAATCAACACATAGCAGCAGTCGAAGAGTTTCTCTGGGCTTTTTCTGAAGCTCCCAATAGCAACACGAGAATAACCTTCGCCTAAACTGCTCTTTAAAAAATAAACACACAATGAATGCGCTCTCCATGGCGTACTTGTCTGCCAGCGGTAATAATTCGCCGTCCCCTGCCAGGTCTCATACTCCTAAAATAAAGCCTTTTGCTTCACGCGGTTTTTTACTCCACAAAATTTTGTGCCGCCAAAGCTAGTCGTCGATTTCCTTTGAGCAGACAAAAAAATAACTGTCGTCCTGCACCTGCATCTGGACATCCACATTAAACGTTTGCAATAGCACGTTGTCGTGCTATGCGCGGATGAACTACTAACTCTGCCTTGTGGTTACAACTTTCCTAAACCATACACGTGAACTGTTGAACTAACTTTCCTTATTCCCAAACCGGAGACATGCGAACAAAACAAAAACATAACCAAAAACTTTCGTATGAACCCTGAAAAAGTTGAGAAGAAATATCCTTGCGTCTCCGCGCTCCCTTAAAATCGGTCTCTAACGTCGCTCCTACTCGACAAATGCTATTAGGCGTCTCGTTAGGCAACCACATAACGCTTACCTTTAAAACCAAAGCATACAAAGCTTAATAAATAAACAACCTAGCACTTGTTACCGAAATGTTAGCTCGTTGCCCAAAAACGTGAAAAATACTTTCCGAAACCAAAACCAACCTAACAGTCAAAACAGAACTTCAAAACGACAACAAACAAATCAGCGAGTGACCATCTCTCAAACGTTAACGGCCGTTCACTCATTTTTTAGCCGTACACGTGGTGGTCGCACTCTCCGAGCCTTTTTTATCAAATGAAGACTACAACAATCGTGAAAGCAGTTCACTTCGCCTCCGAACCCCACTAAGCCCCTTGCTGGCGACCTGCATTGTCTCCCTCGCTCGGCCACTTTTTGGTAGCAAGCGACCTTGCACTTCCGTGTTCAATCGAACGTGATGTGCATAGAACTACGGAAGGTTGACTGCTCCCTTTCTTCTGTCTGCATTTCGGTCCAACGCGCCCTTCTTTTCCTTTTCATCTGGCAGCTTGGATGCATGCAAACAAACTTCGGCGCGGATGCGACAGACATCATTCTGCTTGCTATGCCCCTTCCTTCTGTTTGCATGATCGCTAAGCGCACTTTTCTTTTCTTTTTCGTCCGGCAGCGCAGACACATGCAAAGCGACTCCAGCACCGATGACAAACGCCTGATTTGGATTACTACCGTTAAACGTCTACTGCCTTTCTTCAAGCACGTGTTCTCTGTCACTTTCCTGCCTTTATGACGCTGCTTCCGCCTATGCTTTTTCTTAGGGCGTATGACTGACCCTTCCACTCGCCTCTCCTGCTCACCAGCACTCTCACTGTTTTCGTTAGCTGTCTTGCCCACGCAGTGTAAAAGATTTGCGCACAAACCATCTTATCCCTCACACTGCATACTGGCGGTCCGCTTAACACGTCTTGCAACACTGCAGCTGTTTCTTTTCTGAGGAAGGTAGCTCATAGGGAGCTGCCCACAACTGCATTGTCCTCACCCATCTCTATTATAACTTCCATCTCCTGAATTCGCCCCAGTGTCCCTGACAAGCTGGTCCAAATCCTCTTGGGCACCATTTGCGGGACACACCATTGTGATACTCTCACGTGAGCCAGGCTCACCTACCTGAGAGCTGTCCACAACAACTCTATCTTGCGCTATTTTCGTACACTATAGGCCCGTTTACATTGACTCGACGAGGGTGCGTTGAGTCGAAATAAACAGGTTTTCTGGACTCGCCCTCCCCAAGTATAAGCGGACGCGTCGGGGCGGAGAGTCGTCGCGGCGAGTCCCGTCGACCCGGAGACAGGGGGTAGGTTCACCGAACTCGCCGCGTTCAAAAAGGGCATATATAACCGGTCGCGCTGAGTTGACGGCTCGTGACCTCTCCCGCCCGTCGCGGTCTCCGCTTCCCCTGTCCCCATCACTCCGACGTGATGGGGACAGGGGAAGCGACCATCTACGATTACACTATAAAAAGTAATGGTTGATCACTATACTACATTATTCATTTTTGGAACCAATTTTCTAAAGAAAATTTTAATTTCTTAAATATGTTGGCAGTTAGGTTGCGACGAAACTTCGAAAAAGTGAAATATTATACGCAGCACAGTAAAACGATTCCAGTCGGTTGGAAAAGAACCGAATTTTCTTGTGAAAACGCATTCACTACTAGTGTATGTTAATGTGCTTTGCGGGGAAGCAGTGCAGTGTTCTTGATCAAAGTCAGAAATTTTTACAGCATTTCAACTTTTCCAGAGACAACGCGGCTGCATAGCTTGCTTGCATTGTTGACGATAAGTGGGGGAAAAACACGAGTCGCGAATACAGTAGTTTGGAAGCGCTGGCACATGAACTTTGAAAAATTTGAAATATTGCTCATGTTCAGGCACTTATCGGTCTGTGTGGCGCTCCATATAAAAATATACACTTTGGATCATTTCAAAGGGTGCAGAAACGATATTTATTTCTGTAAGTTTAATACAAATCTTTGTTTTACGCGATAAAATATTATTTATATTGAGCTACCCCCAAGGCTGTCAACGGCGGACCGTAAGCGCACTTCTCTGCACCGAGGGTTCCTCGGCAGCTTCCTAAATGCACCAAGGCCGGCTTGTTGAATCGTGCTCCATTTTCCTGCGCTCACCGCCAGTAATAGAGACAAATTATGCAGCTGCATTATCTCATAAAAGTTGTAAGGGCTGTAAAAAATGTTTAAATATCGCCCAAGAACAACGCATTGCTTCCCCTCTAAGAACATCTTGAGACAACCTAGTAGCTGTGAACGCGTAGTGCCAAGGAAACGCTGTGTTCCTCCTACCCACGATTTTTTTTCTCAACCTAGTTATTGGGCGCTGCCACGATGTTTGAATTGTCCTGGGAGTTAGAAAAAATTTCCTCCAAAAACTGGTCTCAAAACAAAAATGGAAGACGGGCTTTCGGCTCGCCTCGACGCAAAGCGTCGCTGCGATCACGGCTCAACTCGTCCGTGCGAGTTCATATAAACTCGGACGCGTCGAGGTAAGCTGAACCCGCCACTCAACTCAGCCCGCCCCCGTCGCGTCCATGTACACGGGGCTTATGCTGGCCTAATGCTGGTGTTCTTGCCTAGCTGATGGAAATCTTCTTGGACTCCGCAGGCAAGATTCGACATAGACACAATCTCACTTTGTGTTTGTGACAGGTTGTCTACAACTATCTCAGCTGTTATACTAGAATCCCCCTAGCACAGCACCTCGCTGCATTTGCTTTCGTCGTCGGCGATTTCTTCTCTAAGCGCCGCTTCTTTGCAGCTGTCAACCTCGGTTTATACATAAACCTACTGCTACCCTCGTATGTGCTGGTGTTTTCTGCGGCTCCGATTTGCACCGCATTAGGTTGTTCTTCACACTTCTCGTGTGCTATCTGTACCGATTGACCACTCCTCTGCTTCGCATTTAGCCTGCGTTCTAATCTTTCACACTCGCCTCCGAACCTTTCCTCCTCCTCCTCAGCGATTTCTTGCATTGCCTTTCTGTATTTGTGCTCCCTTATTCTCTGTTTTTCTATTCATTCCTGCTGCAATATATAAGTATTTGCGAGGTGCTCAATATCGGCAGTGTTACTTTTACTTTCGAGAAGTACCTAATGGAGTTTAAATTCAGGCATATCAACCTCTAATTCTAGGTTGACATCCTAACACAGGTTTAGCAGGTTATCTCTCGTCAATCTCATTACGTACTTGGCGACTACTTTGCTTTGGCTCAGCTGCGAAAAAACACAAACCCGCCAGCGTTTCAATCCTGGGTCTGGGGAAGTTCAAGCCTGGTAAATCCCACAGCGGAGACCGAAATCATGAACACACAAGTAGCACTTCGTGGCCAACCTCCCTATCTACACATTTTCTGTTTCTTTTGCACTCCTCTGCTCTCAAAACATACCAAAACGTTACCCGTAATTTACCCTTACAACTGCCACAAAACTAACGTACCTACTGAATTACCTAAGGTTTCTTGCTTATTATACTTGCTCAGATAATGATCATGTGCTGCTCTGTACTCAAATAACGACAACAGGAGCTAACCAGTTGTTCGTTACATCTGTCTTTCAACGGGTAAAACTGAAAGACTCAATACATTTCAAGCACAAAGCCATACACTCACTCGAATACGTGTGGTAGTGGGCGTTCGGCTGTCCTCCGGTCTATGTCGCTCTCCGTCACTGAGTCTCATCTCACCGCTGCCATCTAGTAGTTGCGACCAGGGTTTGCAGCACCGAATATCCGGGGTCAAGATGTCGGGGCGGGAGGAGGTTGAACTTCGTAGAGAGGGTTTATTTAGATTATTCACATGTCATGGGATCTCTGGCGCGAAGCTCAACATTGAAAGCTCTACATTTAAAAAGGCTGTCTATTGAACAAGCCCCGCGAACCACCCTAATTAGCCCGCGAGGGCTGATTAAATACAGTCTCATCTCCCCAGATCCTAGATCGGAGAATAGGTCGATACGGCACTGTCCAATAACATGTCATGCAGCACACACGAGTGTCATTATGCCGGCACCACCCCCCGCAAACACACGTACAAAAACCAAACACGTGTATGGTCCCAGCGATGCTGCCTCATCCAGCGAATCTTGCTTACAGCGAGCGGGATGAAACGTGTTTTTCATCTCGCCGCCCACGCCGACCACCCAAGCATTTTCGAACGGTGATCGCGGTCTAGGTGCCTCCGAGGGGCCATACCTGAACATCTGCTGCTGATTTGAGCGTCGGTGGCTCATCAGGCAGAGACGCACAGCGGGGTGTCCGACATCCGTAATCGGCGGAATTTCGGCATTGTGGTTTTTACTAGGGCATGAAGACGACACGTGTCGCATCTCTGCGCAAAGCCGAAGAACAGCGGTGCTCCGTAAAGTAATTGCAGCCACGCGGCGCCCAGTAGGTGGAGACAGCAGGGCGTCTTCGCACTGCTCCTTATCTCCACAAAACGAGGCGGCTGCCTTTCTTCTGTTCTGGCGGCCGCGGCAAAAGGGTGGCCCGCCAAACGCAACACCGGGGCCTCTCACGGCGGCGCCGGCTTCGATGGCGATCCGTAGTGCGCTGCCACGCTGAGCCGTGTGTACCCTAACAGTCACGCTGTACGGTGACGAGACAGGAAAATGAGAGAAGCAATTGTTCCCCGCGCACCCAGGCACAGACCTCGCAGCAGCCAATTGGAGAGTAGAGGTACAGCACCAACTAAAATACCCTCACTCAACTGTGGTTTGTATGTACTTCTATGAGAAAGTGGAATCGATTATACTGTTCGGGACGTACTGCCAGTTACGCTTGACGCCGGACAAGGTTTGACAAGAAGGAGCCTCGCTCGTAAAGATAACATTCAAGTAATTGTGATGATAACCAATTAAGGAGCTTGTTTTCGGCTGAGCGAAACTTGATAACTGCGAGACTGGTCAATACAAGTAGAGGACCTTATCGGCGAATGCTAGTGCACTTCGTTAAGGCCGTCTTTAAAGCTTGGTTTAGGCAAGATTCTTTTCAGCTTGTTGTTTTGGGCTCTATGGTGTACCACCTTTCCCTTCACGTCGGGCGCATTGTAAATGTATTCTGAATCGCGTCGTCGCCACTGTTCTCGCTCTACATCTCGTCGATTGCCGCAATAGGCAGCATCCTATTCAGGTGTGCAGGTTTTTCTGGGACTACTCATGGCTAGAAACTGCTACGGCCGAGGAAAAGCGTTCCAATCAAAACCATGCCTTTGACATAGACATTTACGACTTACTTTTGTAATAGCAGCTATATGGATACTCTCGGGTGGATTTTGCCGCCACCGTCGGGGTCAAGGTTGGTGACCACCGTCTTTCACCATATATGTGTCCGTACCTATGTATATGTGAAAACGCGAGAAAGAAAAAAATATAACCGAGAACAAGACTCCTGTGCGTGAAATCGAACGTACGGCCTCTTGCTTGTGCGTGTGGGGTGCTCGCCACTGAGCCACGTACGAAGCAGCACCTCCTTCAACGTTGAAACGGCAAGCTGTTTAGAACTAGCTCTTATCACTGGTGATGCCGATGTCGGGACAACTATCGGATTTTCACCATTACCAGCGATATGGTGCGATGAGCGCGTGTCTCCAGATTGTTGCGACGCGCTGATGCGTTCATCTTCCATGCGTACTTTACGCCGCGGCGAAGGGGGGGGGGGAGGGTTGACGCTCATGCGTGTGTGCTTGTCTCTCGATGGTGAAAATTGAATAGCTTGGGCTTTCACCGGAATGATTCTGTGGTAATTACTGGTACACAAATGTCACTGCACTCGCTGCACAGCCCGAGTTTGCAAAATAGGGTGCGCTTTTCAGACACAGTGAAGTAACAACTGAGACACTTGTTCACGTTCTTTTGATCTTGTAGGTAAGTTTTGTGCGTCATTTCTGCGTGAGCAGCGTGGGGCAAGTTTCGATCTGCTTGCAATTCTTCGCGTGACATTCCAATTTGTTGCCATCCTTTGATTGCTTCATCTTTGCAGCAAAACTGTGACTTTTTGGTGACGCAGGAAGTTGCTAGAAGATTGTTCTATTTAATCATGGTACAGTTTTACTCGAACATTTTATAGCTTCCACGCCGCTTCTTCACAGCCGTTGCTGGAGCTCATGCGTGGTGTGCGATGACGTGATATCGGCTCTCGCAGTATCTAGGCGCGCTCGGTTTCGTTGCTGAGCGTGGCATGATGGTGGCTTCTTGGTGGCTAGTGCTTCGGGAAACGGGCAGCTTGGCATTTTTTGGAACAAACTGTTCAAGGTCAAGTAGGGCAGAGCTGTAGCTTCGGTGATTGCTAAGAAAGGGCTGGCAAGGTATCTTGCAATGTGCAGTCGTTCTATCTCATGCTTAACAGGTTCCCCTTTAAAAACAAATAACTTCCTGCAGTATATGTAAACAAATGCACGCTTTTATTTTTTTCACCAATGAGTTGCGACATGACAAGAGACCGAAAATTTTGTTAAAGTTTTACCCCAGAAGAGTGTCGTGATGTCCAGCAATATAATTCAAGAAGGTACGCATTTGCATTACTCGCAATTTATCTATACATGTATTTCACCAGATCAAGGTGTCTGAATTGAGAAGAAACTTATTACAAATATTTGTGCTTCCAATCAAAATATCTTGAAAATTTATGGTGGTAGTTTCAATGAGCTCTAGCCTGTGAGGTAATCTGACACACATGCTGGCAGTTCTTCCATCGCGGTGTTTGCAAGGTGTAGTAACGAATATAAACCTAGCATGCACTTTGAAAGCTTAGCTCACCTGTCGAGCATCGCTTTGGTTTTTGAATAACACGTCCATTCACAATACCTAATACAATTTCCATGAAAGTGGCAGTGAAGCCAATCTCGGCAATAAGAAGGGGTGGTCATAAGATTTAGACGCCATGTCTCTCCATGAAAGTTATACTCGCACAGGGCTGGTCTGAGGGTATTACCCTTCTGCCGACTCTTCGGAGAACTAGAAGTTCTTGAACCTTACATTTTGCCACGTCGAAAATATTCTCGTATTAGTACTCGATCTCTCCTAACTCATCTTTCAAAAATAGATTTAGCCGTACCGAATAAAAATGTTTTCAGATTCAGTGTCTCAGCATTTTGATTCTGCCCCAGGGATGCCTTTGAGTTTTTGTATAACTTTATTAAAGTTACTTAACAAGTACCATTTTAATTTCGCATTAAATTTTTTTGCCATTTGAACAAGGTAAAACCTAACCAAGTTTTTCATAATTGTTCAAAACAGCTTTATATGGCAGCCTGGAATACATGCAAAAAATGATACTTGCGGTTTGAAATAAATGTATTCCGTATTATTGCCATTTGAATTCTTTATGTTTTTAGATCACGTACCATTCTTAAAATAATACGATTTAAAAGTCTAAACGTCGCATTCTTCGTCATTCCCCTAAAGTAGGTATGTGCTATATATCATGGGAAAATAGAAAATCTATTACGATAGCTTACCATGTGCAAGAACAGGAGTTGTAGTAGGTATAGTTCTGCTCGATCTCGTGTGTGGACCTATCCACATGTATTGTTTGAGCGGAAACACAACTTGTAAAGTTTCGTCCTTGTGGATTTGTGTTAATGTTCCTTTTTGTCATGTACATTCTCGATGTACTACTCATATTCTGTAGGGAAAACACAGAGTCACTTGTGAAAAAAGAACAAGCTTATCCTGAGGTGAAAGTTTTGGGGTGGAGGGCTAGACAACACACTACATTTGAGACGTCAGGCGCTGAATTCTAATACGTGGAAAATACGTCTAAAGTATGCAATAAATATGTTCAAAATATGTGAAGAATCGTCTTAGAGTCGTGACATGGACGAAGGTAGAAGAAAACATGTTCGAAATTAAACTTTTTTAGGCTAAACCTCTGCTCGGAAAATGAAAGATATGAAAGAACTAATTAACGCTGCACAGAGATAGCGATCAAGGTAGCGTCAGTCATTGATAACCTAATATAAAGAAAATAATGAAGGACTGCGTTCGTCAACGCTTGTTATGCGTGCGGTGTAAGAAGGAATAGACAGTAAGAGACGGTGTCGTAAGAACGGACACGGAAAGACTGCACCAATTGGTAAACAAACGGATAAAGTACGCTAAGCGAGGATTGCTATGGACGTTCACCCAAAAGAAACTTGAAAGACCTCACGACGCAGTGGAAGGTCCGATGAACACTGAGGTGCAAGGTGGGAGGTGGTGGACAGGCGCTACGGAATCTGATTCGCGTCTCTACGTGCAACGCTGTGGCGACGATGGTGCTTGACAGGGTTGGTCCCACTATGGAGCAGTCAACCCGTATTGAAGGCATGGTGCTCCATGCAGGAAATAATCAACACATTCAGCGAACAGATTGCGCTGAGACGCGATGCTCGGCGCAACAGTGACCATTGGCCAGGTCACATCCGTCGCTGTGCCGAAAGACTGACTGTGGAGACGCCTCACCGAGATCCGCAATTCCCTCAGCAAAAAACAGAACAGCAGGCCAGGCCGCGCCCCAAGATGCAGTACTCACGCTAACAACGCCGCCACCCCAGCTGGTGGTTGCACGGCAGCCGCGTGGATGGCCACGTTTCCCGGCTGGAAACTGTCTATAGAGGCATGGCACTGAGGCCGACATTGGCATTGGTATGACTTTCAGTTTAAGCTGTGTCATCAAAATGGGCAAGTATTGGTAAACCCTGTATTCGTTTTCATAATTCTTCAAAAGCAGCCTTTAAAAGAAGTAATGACATCTGCAAGCAATCAGAGCTCTTCGAAACACAAGTGGCATATTTTTGCTTTAATTGTCTTGTCTGATGACCGAATGGGTGCCGATACTGTGCGTAGTCGCTCTAGACGTGGGTAAAATGTGGCAGAGAATACGACAAAATCAACCAAATACACAAGGCATGACTGCCATTTCTATTCCGTGTGGACAGTGTCCATCATTCGCTGGAACCTCGCTGGCTGCGGAATAGAGACAGAATGATCTGGTGTTATGGACTCTCTTTTTTCGCGGTCCCGCACGTCAACCTCTGTTTGCCAATATCTGCTCTTAAAATACGAAAAGAAAAAAGACGATAGTGTTGCGTCTGGAGAGAGTGAACAAAACACTTATTTGATGTTCTCCGCAAGAATTTCGGGGACGGTATTCTGGAGCGGAAGAGAACGAGTGCGTCAAGTCACGTCACATGTAAGACATGAGTGCAGTCATCTTGGAAAATGGAGCGCGCGCACCTTGCACGCCTGCCTCACAGGTGATAAGGAGTACAACGCAAGGCGACTGGTAGATGCCTTTATCATGTCGTCTTAGCAAAGCGTGGGAAAAACTTAGCTTTTCTTGCAAGCATTGCATAGTAAGCGCAACGTGATAAAGGTTACAGTCCTTAGATTTACTTATGTATGCTTTTTCTTGTAAGAGACACAAATACAGAATATTGACGAGTTGTTATGGTGCCTCAGATATGCGCAGCAATTGCTTTTTGTTTGAAAAGTGCAGAGGTATGAACGCTGAATCCTGAAGGATTTTGGTGGGCGCTGCGGATTGGGTCGGCCATTTAGAAAATTGTTTACCCACTTCGGCGCCGTTCAGAACTGATAAACAGACAAGTCCAGCTTTTCGTCACTGTATTCCGCACCGCCAGAAAATTAGGTCTCTCAAGCAAGTGCGCACACGAGGGCGGCACGCGGGTAGTCACCATGCCGCTACCCAAGGAACATTTTATTAATATTCGCACTCCGCTGGGGACGTCAGTGACGAGGTCATCGATGCAATGGAAGCACTGGTCGGCATGCAAAATCCTACAGTGTTCAACACCACGGAGGATCGCCCCCGTATTCTAGAACTTCCCTTTACCCAACGCTTCACCTTCACTTAAGAAAGCCGATGGGAGCGCCATCTCTAAGCATGGCAAGTCACTGCATATCAGCCGTAATGAGCTGCGATTATTGAGTAGCACAGCGTCATTTTCAGGCGAGCGGTGGCGCAGTGCTCAACTCTACCAAAAGAAGGGTGGAAGTCAAGTCGAGGAGCGTTTGTGAATGCGGGGGTTAGACTTCTAGGTCGGCGTCAACTCGACGCGAGCAGTTGAAGTCTATTGAGAAACTAGGGGTCTCCGCCTTAGAACCAAGACAGTCACCTTTGTCCCGGTGGCCTGACAGGTAGCCACCGTCACGTGCCTTTACCTGCCTTAATATGTGCCCGACAATGAGGACGCAATCAGCCTGAATTGCTACGGAACCATGTCGAGAATTGAAGAGGCACGATATAGAGACCGCCAAAGTATCCGCACGGGAACCAGGTATCTCAAGATGGACATGCAGCTGGAGAACCCTCTCTGAAACTTAGCGCGAGTGGGAGCACATCAAACGACCTTCAAGTACCACGGCGCCAAGCGCCTCTGCCGTCGTTGCGACCAAGAAGGCCACTTTAGGGCCAAATGCGACACTCCGCATGGCGCCAGGTGCGAAGTCTTCGGGCACCGCAGACACCAGCACCGAACCATGCCGACGCTGTGGCGGAGCTCACGCCTGCATCGACTGCATCGCGAGAAAATTGTATAGTACGGCAGCAGCGATAGATATCGATGAGTTCCCTGATAATTGGCACAGCAGCCGCCACAGGTCAGACCTAAAGGCCAATGATCAACCGGCGCCCGGCTAAGCGACTGAAGCCGAGCGACGGATATGAATGGCCGGAACTGCCTGTTGTCCCGGAGAAAACGATGGCGCAGGCCATTAACAGACTGCAGGCGCATCAAGCAGGCAGCCAAGTAGACGTACAGACGCCAGTGAGCGTGCGCTGAAACGAGAGGATGGAGGAGGAAGGCAGCCAAGGTGAACCTAGCCAAGCTTCCACCACTGATATATAGAGGGTTGCAGACAGCGGCAACCCTCTCGCCAACCCTCAAGGAAGCGTGGTGAAAACGGCACACGAAGCGCGAAGCGGATGATGAAGCCACTAGGGTAGTGAGTTGGGTGACCGCGGAAGACATGGTCGCTGCCGAGAGCGGCGCTGAGAGAGTGTCAGGCGACGAGAAGAATGACCGCCCCACGGCGTGCAAAGTGTCGCAAGCAGAGCACACGCCCAGCCTCAAGGGCAAGAACCAGCACCGCCGTGCGAGGAACGTGGTGAGACAAGAAAGGATACTACGACGGGACGCATGGTCGCGACGTCCTGCAGACCGCGTACGACAAGCACCTCAGCAGCTCAGGCACGCAAGGAAAGTCCGTGACGGTGCCAGAAGACGTGCCAAAACACCCCGAGCCGTTCTTTTCCAGCCGACAGCAACCGCTGCCTGAGTCGCGCAGCAACATGGTGGTGCCTCACAGAAGTGTGCCTGGGAGGAAGCTCAACAAGGCGACCAACATGGCAAAGCGAGAAGATGGCAGAGCAGGAAAGACAAGATGGCGGTAGCTTCTGTGGAAACCCAGAAATCAACAAAACCATTGTCAGATGAGCATGAGCCCCACAAGCTTGTTATTGACGAGCGTGCACCGACATAATCAGACTTTCTGGAGCATAATCAGCATCGAACTTTCTCGATGCCGGCAGGTGTCGGTTGAGGGCGAAACAGCCGGAGCTGCGACCCCGAGACGGACCATAGTGGAACGTTTCTCATGTCGCTCCGACCTTCGGGCTCTGGTGCGCACGAGGCTGACGCGGGGCGCCCTCAACGCAGCGCCAGAAAGGTACGCCGTGAGACTGCGGGGCGCCCAAGAGGCCACACGTCGGGGAGTGAACACACAGTGGTGACGTGTAAACAACATCCGAGCCTGAAGCCGGTAGCAGATGATGTTGAAACAGCGATTTTTTTCAATAGGTAGGTGATTTCCATACTTTCACGGCGTCAAGTGTTTCCACGCCCACTTTTATCATCAAGGGGCAGAGGGCTGAACTTTTACAGAACGACGCTAGTATGCAAGCCCCAGTGGCTCTGCAATAATTGTCATGCTGTTCTTTGCGAGGTTTAGAACGCTCAGGAGTGCGAAAATGAAGTGTGAATAACTTGAACAATTAGTCGATAAACGAGCCCCAACAGTTAAGTGCTCTATAAGAGTCATGCATGCAGGGCGTGTGCGCACATGTCGGACCCCTGCACACTTCTTTTTCTTCTTTGCCTTTTTCTCTGTCTTTTTTTTCTTCGTCTTAGAAAGTACCATTATGTTCGCGCCCTCAGTGCGTCGTTATTTCGTTGGTTTGTTACCGGCGAAGAGTTAGTGCACGTGGTGTGTTTTTCTTTTCTTTTCTTCACTTGTCTCAATGTGTGCAACGTATCTATTGCTCTCTGGAAGTTATTGTCACTGTAAATGATTATACCCAGTCATTTGGAGCATGAACAGCTTTATACGCCCATCCTTGCGAAAAGTGTGTGCTGTGAATGCACAGCTGAGCAATGTCACCACAAAGTTATCTGCCAGAATTGGCACCGCAGCGCGTCCACAATACCAAGTACATGAAGCCCGCGTCATAATACGGTGTTTTTTTACAATATGTCCCAGACAGGTAATCGTTTAGCCACACACTATGAACAATTCAATGAGTTATTTGCAGTGTCGTGCGACTGTCATGTGTATCCGAAGTGTTATTCGCCGGAGCGGTCACCTGCTTTTTAGGTGGAGACATGAGGAAGTTTGCCGAGTCTGCTGTGCACAAGTTCACTATGTATTTGCCAGGCAAAACTTCATATTGACTACACCATTGCCCCGTAAGATTAGATTCATAATGGCAGTGGTAGAGTGGACGAGTTCGCAACCCTCAGCATGCGATGCAGGTTCTTTTTTTTCTCGCCTCAAGGGAGGCAAGCAATAGTGATGTGTGACCTCACTTATGTTCAAAGTCGGACCGCCAAGTAGAGCAGTGGCATTCATGCCCATACACACTAGCGCCCTATGTGTTATGTCTTCCCTTTTGTAGCGTCTTTTCCAGTAACAAGAGGCGTTAGACAGGGATGCCCTCTTTCTCACCTGTTATTCGCGTTAACGATAGAACCTTTCCTAATTCAGAGTGAAAAACACCAGAGTGTCACCGGGTCGCAAACCCCCAGTATTGGTACCGTTAATGTAGCTGTTTTCGCAGATGAGATAACGATATATCATTGGGACGAGGACAGCCTCACGGCTGTTTTCAAGGTTTTTTCTGTATACACTGAGCTATTCGGGGCGAAGCTTAGTCTACACAAGTGCAAATTTTTGCGTCTTCACGCGTCGCCACTAAAACAAGCCTGCACAATATTTCCACCGTAGATAAAGTATGCATTCTAGGAGTGAGCTATCAGGCCCGCGGAGCGACCGGGGAGGTTGGGACGAGGAGGTTAAGGCGCTGAAACTCCAGATCAACAGGCCCCTAAAGTTTAAATTCCCGTACTATGTACGCCGTTATTTCCTCATGAGCGTCCTTACTGGTCGCCTCTGGTTTTTGTCGAATTCTCTAGTGATGCCCTACGAGGTCGCACGCAATGTAGAATAACCAATTATTAGCTTTTTTTTCGAATGCAAAAGCCTCCATTGCCAAACATGAACAGTTAGGCCTGCCTCGCGCGAAGGGCGGCTGGAACATCCCTTCGACCGTCGTTTTAGCAGGTACTTTTGCGTTGAACACGACCTTCATTGTGTTACAGCTACCAGAACAACACTCCGCCCGAAAACTGGTAACCCCTTTTTTAGGGGTGCAAAGTCACCTGTTTTTGCAGACGCAGCCCCAGGGGCCCAAGACGCTGAATCCGACGCCCTTCTATAGGCATGTCGTATCTATCTATAGGAGAATAGCCGCATTTATTTTGGATACTCCACTTCTGGAGATTCACACCACAGAGTTGGTGCAGGAGTTATTGGTGAATTCTGGCTGCGAGGCTAAGAACCCTGGAATTCCATAGGTCCTGCTGACCCCTAGCTGGCTACCGGGCAGTATTCAGGATGTGCTGTGGTGCTTTGGGTCGTCCATCTTACATATGGCGAAGCGGATGTACAGATGGCATCTCGTCCACTCAGAGCAGTGCATGCACTGCAGGGGCACGAGTATAGTGAACACGCATAGCTAACTTGTCGTGTGGCGAAGACATTCTGGTGCCTCGTGAGCGGGGCGTACCACTCGTTAGGCATACAGCGGTTCATAAAAAGGGCTAGGTGCCCGAATGGTGCACTGGTACGTCTAGATCGGGTGGCTGCAAATTTTTGCTTGTGGAAAAACAGAAGTATAGCAGTAAGCGACGGACGGGCCCGCAAGAGCCCGTGGCCGATAATAATACGAATGTACAACATTGTAACTGATCATTTGAAAACTTAATCGTTCCTCCTAGGTGAGGAAGAGTTCCTCATGCATTGCTCTAGTGCCTTTTTCAAAATTATCAACAGGGTTGTGCTTGCCTGTTCTCCAATACAGGGACTGCAAACCACATAAAACCCACCCCAATGATTTGCTGTGTGTGTTCTCAATATTCTGCTGGTAATAATGTGAAATATTTGTGTGGCTCTGTTGTCATTGTAATTGAAGGTCATTTGAACACGGAGCCGTATTGTGTGTGGAACCTGTGCCATGTAAAATTAGTAAACAATAAATTCTTTTATAACGAGACAAACGTACAGGCAGACAGACCAAAATTTTTACGTTAAAGGGTTTCAAGAAGGACTTTGTGAATCGCAGACAATTAAGTGTATTGCCCAGACGTGGCAGGGGGTTGACATCTCGTTTAGGTACACTGTTGAGTTTCTGGTAGTTGACACAGAATCGAAGTGTGATGTTTTTCTTCATACCGAGTACTGAGGGGGACGACCATGGGCTATTGGAAATGTTGGACAAAATCATTTGAGAACATGTTTTTCACTTGCTTCTTGAATAATTTCCCGTTCTTTTTGTGATACTCGATATGGGTGATGTCATATATGCCTCGTGGCATCTTGCGTTATAATTCTGTGGTTCGTAAGTGACGTGCGCTGGACCTTAGAGGAAGTTGAGAAGCAATAAGAGGATTCATTTACAAAGTCATAAATCTGTTTCTTTTGACTTTCCGGGGGGCTCTGGTTCACTGTCATGGATTATAGTCAATATGTTGCAGGCCACTTGTCGAGTGGCTGACGTCGTTACGCTGCATAGTTGGGTCACCATACAGAACGCGTGGAAACAGGTGATAGCCATACCTTGAGCGAGGTGTTGAAGCTGATTAGAGAAATTTATTCTCATAGACAGTGAACATCAATTACAATCCAACAGAACATTGCGACAGAACACAACATCCACAGACACACCAAAAGTTGTTACAAAAATATATGTGTACATATGTAAACGGAACACTACACAACTTACCCAACTACACAGGAATTGTTACAAAAACAATGTCTACATATGCACAATACATGGTAAACGAAGAACACACAAATGAAATGTAGAGATCTATATGTCAGATATTTACATAGTACTTACTAGGTATTTATATGAGTACTAAACAAAGATTAACCTACCAATACCAGGCAGGCCTGAAAACAAGCCTTACACGTCTCTCACAGACGAACGCAAAACCACAGGACCAGTGTCGAAGGAATTCCTCCGACAACATATAGTATTTCTTTGTACAGTCGCTCCAAAATCGGGAAGAGAGCACGGCGGGCGACGACTTGCTGCAACAGCTTCACAACGGATACGCGAAAGACAGTAGGCACCAGCAACAATAAGAAGGCAGGCAAAGCGGCCTCGAGAACAACGTCCCGTAGAAACAAAGCGGTTTACTCCAAGGCCACGAAATCCTGCATGCACAGCCCTCCAGAAAACATGAGCAACGACACATTGCCTTAACACATGCCGATTTGTTTCCCGTAGGGAGCAGTTTGGACATGTTGATGACTGGACCATTTTCCAGGTTTTAGGCGGTCAAGGGTAGGAAGAACGGCCCACCCAAGCTGCCACATGAAGTCCCGGAGGTGACCAGGTAGAAATGATGCCATCAGCGTGCTCCAAGACACACGACTAAAGCGGGTGCGGCGGGCCGGAAGAACTAACGGAACCAACGACGCGGCTGTTGTGTCAACGATAGAATTGTCTAACACATCTAAATCAGGGCAAGTCGACTGGATATGACGAAAAAACGCCACAGCTGTTACATAAAACGAAGGAAGTACTAATGATTGTGGGCCCCAATTAAGGCGTACATTAGGCAATAAATACCGAGGGTGAGTGCCTAGAAAATAATATGCCAGATTTCACGCGGGGGATTCCTCTCCTTGTACAAAACGCAACAAGAAGCGCAGGGCCAATAGCCGGCAGCGTATTGATACCGAAGAGAAAGCAAAACCTCCCTGGAAACGCTGCTGTCTTAACCCCGCACAAGAAACCAACTCAGTGCCACCAGACAAAAAGAAGGAACACAAGGCAGCCTGAAATGACCTCACGATGCGTAAAGGCGGCTGTTTCACGTGAGAAAGGTACCAAATACGACCGCAGAACACAGTCTGCGCAAAGTACCTCCGTTCAAGATGCGGAAAGTCGAATTCCCGGGCGTTCTCAATTTCTCGTTTTACTTCATCGAGGGCGTTTAACCAAACGGAGTTACAAACGCCGTAGTAGTTGTATAGAATTCCTAAAATGCAAAGAGACGCAGCCGGCTGAAGAAGAGATGTGGACCTAAGTGTGGAGTTGGGATAGCCGACGGACAAATACCGGGATTCAGAGACGTTTATTGCGGCACCTGAAATGTCCCCATACTGGAAGAATAAACGCAGGCTATGAGAAAGACTATCTTCATCTGAAAGGTACAGGGTTATGTCATCAGCAAAAGCTGTGACTTTTACGGTACTGCTGCCGGGAAGCGCAAGACCCCGGACATGCGAATCTGCTTCTAGAGCACACAAAAATGGCTCAAGGTTGAGGACAAATAGAACAGGAGACAAGGGGCATCCTTGACGAACCCCACGTGTAGTATAAAAGGCAGCACTCTGCCAACCATCTAGAACCATCTTTTTATGTCAGAGTAGGTATGTCTAATTAATTCAACAATCGTACCAGGAAAACCAAGAGCTGTGAGCACTTTAAAGTTATACGTGTGCTCTAGTCGGTCAAATGCTTTCTCTTGGTCTAAAGACACAAGTAGACCACGCGCAGATCGCGACAGAGTATAGGCTATGATATCCCGAGTGGTAACGGACAAACTGTGTATGTCCCGTCCAGGAATAGATGAAGCCTGGTTGTGACTTACCAGGGTGTTCAACAGAGCCTTCCAACGTTGCACGATCACCGTCGCGAATATCTTATAGTCAACGTTAAGAAGCGTGATAGGTCTCCAATCTTCAGGATTAACAGAAGAAGCATCACCTTTTGGAATAAGCACAATGCGTCTATCTCGATAACTTGATGGAAAGACACCATCCTCAAAACATCGCCGGATAACCGTGGTTAATGCAGTACCTTGCTCGTTCCAAAATGATAAGTAAAATTCAACTGGAAAACCGTCTGGCCCAGGGGCTGTCCCCCGTTTCATAGATTGTAGTGCTGCCTTTACCTCTTCAACTGATGGAGGGACGTGCAGAGAATCAGCAGCTTGTCGAGGAACGCGAGGCAAACCTCTAGGCATAGGCGGTATTACATCACAGTTTGTCCGCATGGCCGAACATGACATCTCTTCAAAATGCGCCAGAAAGAGAGATCGATCACGCGTAGGAAGCGGCTGTGTAGGTGGTGTCTGCATGGTCGTAAAAACAGGTGATTGTGACTGCCCAAAACATGATTGCCTCGCATAGCGTAGCACCTCGGAGTGGGCGCAAAGGTTGTGCCTACAACGCCATGCAGCCGCCGCCAGAGACGAGGTGGCAATCAAACGCTGGAAGCGTTCACGTAATTCATGTTGCCAAGCTCGCATCAAGGGAGACGGCGTTTCAGCGCGCAATGTGATGCGTAACTTCACTGCAGTATCGGCCAGCTCGTCAGAAACGCAATGACGAATGGAACGCCCTTCAACTGAGCAGTGCAGGCGCCACTGCGTTTTAAGCGTATCCCAATCAAATAAATCAGACGCAGCTAGTGACACGCGTATTGCACGGGAGAAATTGGAGCGAGAGCACGCGTCCTGGAGGACGCGAAGATCAAGACACCATGGTTTCTATGAAAAAGAAAATGGAATTTGTAGTTCTAATAGAATCGGACGATGGTCAGAGATGTACACAGGTGAAGGTGGGATGAGCGGAACACGTAAGTCGGAGACAAACGTCTCTAAAGCATGTGGAATATAAGACCGGTGAGTAGGATATCTTCAAGGCCGTTTTTGAAGTGAATAAAATCCCGAGCCGCGCAGACAAATTTGTTCAAAAACAGCCCTACATTTGTATCCGCTATTCCTTCGCTGTCGTACAATGCCTCATTCTCCACGAGCACCATTACACTGCAGCGTGGCAGCACAGTTACGTCGTCGTGAACAACGCGTAGATCAGTTAGGCGTCATTCTTCAGATTCCTCCACATACAGAGCTTGTTCGGTCGAGAAGGACACGCTGGACCTACGCAGATTAATTGCGGTGCCATCAGCTTGCGAAAACCTCATTCCTTTTATGAGTTCTCTTGATCAGTTGGGCTGTACAATGAAGTTGGCAACGTAAATAAATCCCCGTATTCCATTTCTTGCGGTGCAGCGGCCAAGGGGCGTAGTAATTAGGCCGTCTGCCGTTCGCATGTGCGATCATATTCCACCGTGTCACAAAGTTTTTTAGCTTCTTTGCCATCTTGTGGCTTATCACTGAATAATTAGCGCTGGTGCCGACTGAGGCAGTCAGGTCCCATCATTCCATTCGCGAGCTCAAATTTGATGTGATGCCTTTAATTTTGACTCCTATTTACCGGAAATACCCCGTCATCCCCCTAAATTTGTATTGCAGGATTTTCGTAACCGGTTTATCAGTGGCCTCACCTCCACAGGTCACTTGCATCAGTTTTTCGGGATTGGGCTTGGAGAATGACGACTAGGGTGGCTTGAAGGTGCACTTGGGCTGCGTGACCGGTAGCGCATAGGAGATGGTGACCGGGACTGATGTTGACGTCGAGGGGGTGAGTTCTCGCGCGTGGGCAAGTACCACTTAATCTTCGCTGGTATTTTGCCGTTTCAGAGGCATGGTGCATACAACGGGAAGCCTCTTAATCCAGCCTGTCGGTAAGTGAAGAATCTGTACAGATGACTCGCTTCAGCTGCACTCATGATCACGCCAGACGTATCTTTTCCGGGGCCTATGCTTCACATAGCGTGGTATATCTCATACTGACGTAATTGTACGTGCTCCTGAGGCAAATAGTAGCCGTTGGTTCCCGTGGACAAGGTGCGCTGCGTGTTGCGGGTGGGATAGGATTCGCCGCCATCGCAGCTGCTGCATTTCTGTGTACCATGGGTTGTCTGAGAACTTCGGGGCATGTTGGGACAGGTCAAATCGGCTGTAGCTCACGTTCTGGTTTTTGTATAATTTGTCAACTCGTCCTGAACAAAGTCGGCAACATAGAGGGCAGTGGCAGTCTGGGGCATGTGTAGTCTTGTGAGTTCTTCTTGAATACCAGATCTAATTAGCTCTTGCAGGACTGCGACGTTGTTCCGCATGCCTCCAGATAACGCCTGTGCAGATGCGTAATTCAGATTCCGGTTGTGCTGCCAGGCCCACTGCTCCAGTATTTTTACGAGGGCTGTCGCGTGCGAATAAACCTCAGAAACTGTGCTTGTGGGATTGTGAACGAGAACGGCGAACAGCTGTTGCTTCACCCTGCGCATTAAATGGCGCACCTTGTTAATTTCAACCATACTAGGATCCACGCGATTGACCAGGTGGACAATGTCTTCGATGTACACTGCATCACTCTCGTTTGTGAGCTTCTTTTTAGATTGAAGAGCAGCCTCCGCCTTTTCTTTCCGGTATGTGTTCGCATCAGTAGCCACCGCTTCTCGCCCACATACCTCCCAGGCAAAAACGAGCTTTCATGGCTCTCCAACCATGTGTTCGCGAACCCTTTCAAGGCACAGTATATACGCGACGGAGCTTCTCTCTGTCGTTCCATCAATTCCAGCTCGCCACTCTCTCGAACAGGTCCAACCAATCTTCCACGTTTTCCTACGAGTCACCATGGAGTACTGGTGGCTGTTGTGGTTGGCTGATGAACACTTGTGCCAGTGTTGCCAGGCTAGTTATGGTGGTGGCGTTCATCGTCTGAGTTCTCCTTAGCGTAAAGGGGACTGAACTCAGGTGAGTCATCTTGAAGACGGGGACTTGCCCTCTGGTGTACAGGAGCTCCGTGTTCGCTCGATGGTAGATTGGGGCTACGCAATCTAGAGGTCGTGGGACTTCGATTCGTACCCCAAACCTTCATCAGAAATGCAGCGATACTGAGGAAGGAAGGCTAGTAAAACAAACCTATTTTATTAGGGCGGACGTGTGCCCAGAACACTAAGTGACTACGGTCAACAAAGTCTGATTCAGTCGCATTCCACAGATGTCCAGCTCTCTTATTCTTGTTCGTAGCCCGAGCGCAGGAGCCCGTGACGCATGCAAGCCGGGTTTGGCATAGTGCTTGTGCCATGATGGTCGAGGCGCGCCGCCCGAACTCGGCCAACCTGTCGTGGCAATATAATGGCATAAAGGCAAAGGTCGCAGGTTTTGACCTGCATTAACTTCAAGAAAACTTCTTCGGCTCCACCATGCGTTCTTCACGAGCCATATATTTTACGTGGCATCATCCCTGAATTGGTCCAAATGTTAAAAGAACGAAATCCCCACTTCAATGCTGGATAACTATTATGTGAGTGCTAGGAGTTCCAATGAGAAACAACACGAGCACGCTTAGTGCCGAGGCATGCACGACTCTTTCTCGGATGTAACTGAGGTTCAGGCAACACGGTACTCCTGTGCAGCGTCTCTTACAGTCACTAGAATGCCAGCTTATGGTCAGAGCAAAACAGATGTTCATATCGTGAAATTGAAGGGTACTTACCTGGTTGCACCATTCCCTCGTAACGTTCATCCGCAGTACAATGTTGGCCAGGGAAAGACACTGTCGCAGTATCTGCTTGATTTGGTAGCTAAATCACCAAAAAACGATGCTCTCGTCGATGCGGTGCAGTTAGGCCACTCTGCTGTTTATGCGGTCATGGTGAATGGTCAGTGCGTTCACGCACTGAACTGAGATTCCGTTATATGGTGTCCGCCTCCGTAGCAAAGCAGTAGGTGATAACCCCAACAGTTATAAACCTTTCCCACGCTGATATATTTACTGACTGCAGGGATGCCATCCAGCTGTTTGCCTCGGCAGTGATCTTCAGTGAGGCTGCCCCTCTTGTCAGGTTACGGGCTGTAGTAAGCTTTCACACAATTACCATCGTCCTGGCCCAGACAGGTTTAGGAATTCATGCAAATGCTCGGAACGTCAGTTAACTTGCCCATATCTGTGCGTGAGAAATTACAAGCCTCTGCAGTCTGGCCGGGCCAGAAGGCAAGTCCTCGGGGAGTTTCACGGATCCTCTTGGCACCTTTGACGAAAAAACGTCTCACTACCAACTGTCAACGTGGATGTACATTCTCCCGCATTCGAATCTCACTGGACAGCGATCTTCGGATCTCCAGATGCTGCATGCTGGTTTATTCGAGTCTCATAACACGTTCGGTCACTTCGCTGAAGGCATAAGCCCAAAACGCCCTAGCTGTGGGACGGACAATTGCACCTTGCTCACATATCTTTGCAGTTCCCAGCAATACGTAGCGCTAAGTTCCGCACAGAACAGAACTAAGACGGATACCTTAAAAGCTCTGAGCTCTCACTTGAGCTCTCAGCAGTCCAGGAGGCCTCCGCATAGGTGGCGCACCATGGTGTTCTAGTTCCGGTATGGGCATTGCCAGCAATGACGATAGATCTCTGTTCGAGGGGTGTTTGATTAGGGTTCTCCAGTTCCAAATTAGGTTGCTTCACTGTAATGGGGTGGTAAAATCAAACGAGAAAGAAAGCATTACGTGTGACAATATGTTAATGTGCATGACATGGGTCTTCGTTCATGTGTTCATGACGCAAAGGAATGTTGTTGGTCTTAACGCCAAAAAAGCCACGTTCTTTTTGAGGAGATCCGTGAGGGGCTGAGCAATTCTCGCGAAGTTGCTGACAAAACGGCGGAAATATGAGCAGAGTACCAAAAAGCTGCGGAACTCTTGCGTGGAACGTGGGACCGGAACCTCGCGCACCGCGCAGACTTTACCAGGGTCGGGTCGTACACCAGTAGCGTCAACAAAGTGGCCAAGTAGCTTTATCTCACGGTGCCCAAAAGTGCACTTAGACGCGTTAAGCTGGAGGCCAGCACAACGAAAAACGTCACGAAAGACCAACAGACATGGAAGATCGCATGCAAAGGCTGGCGAGAAAACGATGACATCGTCCAGATAGCACAGGCAAGTCGACCATTTAAAGCCGCGAAGGAGGGAGTTCATCAAGCGTTCAAAAGTTGCTGGCGCATCGCACAACCCAAATGGCATTACTACAAATTGATAAAGCCAGTCGGGGGTGTTATGAATGGCGTCTTCTCGCGGTCGTGGTCATCGACTGAAGTTTACCAATATCCAGATCTTAAGTCCAGGAATGAGAAATCCTTGGCACCATGAAGTCATTTAAACGCATCATCAACTCGAGGTAGATGATAGACATTTTCCTTGGTTATTCGACTAAGATGGCGATAGTCGACGCAGAACCGCCAGGTGTGGTCGTTATTTTTAACAAGCACAACAGGTGACGCCCAAGGACTGGTTGAAGGCTGTATGACGTTTTTGTCGAGCATTTTCTCTACCTCCTTGAGGATTATTATGGGCTCTGAATGAGACACACGGTAACGGAACTGGCGTCGCCATTGTCCATACGGTGGGCTACGACGCTCATGCGCCCCAAGGAGCGGTTGTCCATATAAAAAATGTCGAGATAAGAAAATAGAAGACCACGGAGCGCTTCTACTTCCCTATTGAAAAAACGTCCATAATTAAAATGGTGGATTACACTAACCAATATTTTGGTAGATTATGGCGGTGGAAATGTTGGTTGCACAAGGTGTATGGTGGCGTATGGTAGAGCGGATGGTGGATGGCGTGCTACAGCCGGAAGTGCTGGAGCACGAAACAGCGTCAGAACCACCGTGACGAGCTGGTACTCAAAAACAATAAAAATAATTGTATGAAAAACCATATAGAAAGCACCCGCTAAAAAAAGTGCGACAGCGCAGAATCGAACTTGCCACCATTGGATTTCTAACTGCGCACACTAACCACTGCGCCACGCCTACATGTTTTTTAATGAATGAAAGTATCACCAGTAAAGTACACACAACATACTTCATCAAAAGTCAGGCAAACACACACAAGCGTCAAGAGCGGGAAGCCACTCCGGAACGGGGTGAAAAGTCTCAACAACACTGCGCACTTGAGCAGCTGGTTCTTGGAAGACGGATCTCGTTGAGCGTGGTGGCTCGGCGTATCTATCAATCATGCAACTTTCCCATAGTGAATAAAGTCCCAACAACATAAACAGGTCATAAGGAGTATTATCAGTCAGACTCTTTTGGAATGCGAGGGCCCTGATACCATGAGCTGTGATTGGAAGTTCCTTTTCTAATGTTCTTTGTGAAATGTTCCAAAAATAAAAAGCGTCACGACAATGAATAAAACAATACATATATGGTCTCAAGTAGGTTTCAGAGTCTACAATACACTGTCCAGGGTACGTATATTTATTTTCCATTGAGCCACGTTTTCACTGGCACCGTGGAAGTGTGCAGTTTAAAGAAAAATGTTTCCGCTGAAGGAGATATCCACGTTCTACGTACACAAAATATTACATCGTGACCAGGCAAAAGCAAATATGGCTTATGATAAACAGGTTCGGGGAAAAGGTTATTCACAAGTGCAGCGGTTAAATTTGTTCTGTGAATAGTATACAAATACTCTAAGGTAAACCTGGCTTTCGAAAAATCCACAGTATCAACAATTTTTTTAGGAATCCCCGCAATGGCAATTCCTTATAAACGCTTGTTGTGAGATGAATAAAATGAAGGTGGTAATATAGACGGTTACGAAGAACCACTAAAAGAAAGGGGTGACACGCATTCTTGAGGTAAAAAAATCGCAACACCAACTGTCGCACAAACGCATGCACAAGGCCTAGGCCACCCTTTTCAAGCGGAAGAAAAAGATTGTCTCTTCTCATGGGTTCCCAGGAACAGCTCCAAATAAAGCAGGCAAATATCCTATGAAAGGCTTGAATGTGCACACGAGAGCAGTGGAACACCTTCAGAATTTAAATAAGCATTATTACAAGGAATTATATTGCACGCTTTCGCTCTAGAAAAAATGAAATCCTCCCGTACGTGCCATGTTGCGACCTTCAGGCGGATCGTAGTTATCGCAGCGGTCCAGTGTGGGCCGCTGGTACGGTAGTTATCGAGAGGCACACCAAGGTATTTCAAAGGAGTTGCATTCCAATGATATTTGCGAAGACCGAAGGAGTTTGGGCGGACATGCCTATACAGAATCCACTACTTTTATCAAAATTTATGCTGGCGCCAGCGACTTCATAGAAACGTAAAGTAGGGTTGACTGTTTCTTGAACGCTGGGTTTGTCAGCGCAAAAGTGGCACTGTCATCTGCATAAGCTAGAACTTGAACTTCCTCAGCATCATATCGGTAGCCTTTTATGCTAGACATTAGAAGCACACTTAAACATAATGGTTCCAAATAAATATCAAAAAGCAAAGCCGGCAGTGCACATCCCTGACGTACAGATGAATTTAACTCTATTATATTGGAAAGTGTGTAATTTACAATTAGCCTAGTTGTGCACTTCTTATAACACAGTTAAATACCATTGCACAGTACATCACCCAACTGGAAGTGTCTTAGGAGCCGGAACAAAAAAGCATGCTGTACCTAATCAAATGCTTCTGCAAGGTCTATTTGAAGGAGGGCTACTAGTTCCATGCTACCATCAATACTCTCAAGACTGAACGTGCAATATCAATGTTTTTCTGTATATAGCGACCGCGAATTCCACATGTTTGGTGGTCACCTACACAGATGGCTGTTTTGGGGTTAAAGAAGTAGTCAGGTCACTAAACTACTATTTAGCTACAGTATTGTTTGTCGCTTACTCGAGACTAACGGGATCTGCACTGGCTACTATCATTTGCACATTTGATAACCACGAACAAGTGCTCTCTGTAATGACTGCCATTGCGATAATGGCAACAGCGCTATGTTTTTGTAACAACTTGCAGCCGCAAGAAAATAAACAACTCAGTGGACTGAGGAGCAGGTAGAGTTTATCGGCAATTACTGCCAAGTTTAATATCTGTTTCTCGCTCCTTCCAAGGGGCAATATCTGTTCAGGCTTTATCACGCTTCTATGCTCATTGGACAGGTACACCCACATAATTGATTGTGATGTTTTTCGCGCAACGCACAGCGCAGCAGTGCCAGCGTACTGCTGTTGCTCTGTCGTTTGGAACAACTACATAACGGCTTGGCCAAAAGTAATGCAGTGTGCCATGAACATTATGCTATCATATTGGTGCAGTAAGCATACAAATTGAGGAGACTGTGTTCTAGCATAAGAGCCAGTGAAGTGGCGTCAAGTGCGACCGGCGGCCGTCGGTTCGGGGAGGCGTACATTTGGGTGGAAGTGCTGCAAGCGCGTCGCCTCGACATTTGTCACTTCCTGCGTTGACATCGTACACTATAAAAAGGCTTCATTTAGGTTAAATGATGCCGCAGCTTTGCTGTAATGTCATTTTCGCTCGTGAAAATTGTGCATTCTGAAACTCAGAAGCGCTGATAACACTTGTCTGGGCTCGGTCGGTAGGAAGAACCTTTGGTGGAAATCATGAAGGTAGAGCAGAAGGGTGAAGGTCGAATTCGCTGAGGCTTGTCTCGACGCTTGCCGAAAGTGAAAGTCTATGCCTATTCGCATGCACTTTGTTAGCTTAAAAGTACGGCTCAAACAATAGAGTATATATATATATATATATATATATATATATATATATATATATATATATATATATATATATATATATATATATATATATATATATGGCACAACGGGAGCGTTGTGAACAAGGATAAATATATCTATTTCCCAACAGTTTCGAGACGATGATGAAAGGTAAAGAGCCGGCCGACCCAGTAAGGAGAAACCCTTTCCTTACGCACGCCGTCACGGACCCCTCCCGCCACCGCGGCGACAATCTTGGGTGGCCCGACACACGTCTAGAACTGAGCAGTACGGGATTAGGACCGGATGTGGACGTACACGGACATTTGGTTTCGTTCTCAGTGTTGACAATGGTTCTTCCTGTTTTTTACTTTCTTTTTTTCTTTTTCTTTTTTCTTTTTTTCCTTTTCTTCTCTTTTTTCTTTCTTTCTTTTTTTAGTTCTCTCTCACTCTCGCAAACATCTTTCAAGGCGAGAGGGATGTGGCAGCAACGAAGTTTGGAAGTTCTTGTTAGTATAACTCATCCCCTGATGAAGGGAGGACCCCTCCCGAAACTGTTGGAAAATAAATATATTTACGCTTGTGGACAATGCTCCCGCTGTGCGACGCCCCAGAAGATCATGTAAAACTGAACAATGCCTTGCAGTTCATATCTAAGTGGTGTGCTTTTTGGCAAATGACCCTGAATGTTAAAAAATCTGCTCTCTTGAGGATAACAAGAAAAAAGCACGTATCTGAATTTGTTTGCGTTATAAATAACTCTCCACTTCCTGTAGTGACTGAACACAAATATCTAGGTTTAACTTTAACGCAAGATTTTAGATGAAATATCCACGTTAGTCATGTCACATCAGCTGCATTTAAACGGCTGTTTTTCCTTCGTAGAAGTCTCGCTTCCACGCCACATGAAACGAAACTTCTAGCCTACAAAGCATTCGTCAGACCTGTCTTAGAATATGCAAATGTCGCGTGTTTCCCCTTTACAAACAATCTGATAAATGCCCTAGAACGAATACAACGAAAAGCGATAAGATTTGTCTATAACAAGTACAGAATAACTGACTCACCCACAGAACTTTTAAAAAAAGCAGGTCTCTTAACAATAAAAAATCACTTAACTGGCACTTCAGAAATTCCTATATCAGTTAGTTCACCAACAGCTAAACATTGACAGTTCAAAGTACATGTCATTTAAAGAAACAAGGCCAACACGACAAAAGCATTCTCAGACACTGAATGAATATCAGTGCCAGATGGACTGTCTGAAATATTTTTTCCACTAGCGATTCGCGAGTGGAATAACTTGCCAATTAGTATAACAAACAGTCAATCATTGGAAATTTTTCATCTCTGCTTGAATGTTATTTATTGTCTTCAGAACAGACGAACCCTGTTTTTTTCTTGTCCACTGGTTGAAGTGCTCACTTTTCTTTTTTCAGTACTAGTTGGAATTGATGTCCTATGCTACTGAATGTATTTTAGTGGTACAGATGTAGTCATCAAATGCATTTCTGTCGGCTTTGTCTCACTCGTTATTATAATATTTCAGTGAGTACCCTCTGTATAATCTTGCCCTTTCACAATGTATGTGCCCTTCCTGCAATAATCCCTATTAGGATTGGCAGTATATTTAAATAAATAAATAAATATCCTATACCTTCACGAAGACTAACTGGCCCATTGAATTATTACTCCCACTATATATATATATATATATATATATATATATATATATATATATATATATATATGTGTATATATATATATATATATATATATATATATATATATATATATATATATATATATATATATATAATATATATAGTCCAAAGTTACCTTGTGTTAGTAAAGGCTTAAGCCCTAAAGCTAAAGATCCTGCCACCTGGTTTTCGGCCGATCCCTCTTTGTGGGCGTGCGCCAATATTACAAGGACCATATCATTATCAGGTGAGCAACATGTGCAGCCTCACCAACATATTGGAGAAAACGAAGGGCATTACTTACAGCCCAGCCATCCTGATGATACTGGGCCAAGTGATCAGCTACTTCTGGATAGGAGACATTGTAAGATTTGCTTAGGGTAATAGCCAGTGACGCCATATATTTCATTGAAAGAACCACGAAGTAAAGTGTGGTTTGATGCTCCATTGTTTAAGGGTATGCTTAGGCCGTAGGGTATCGCTGCTTTTATAGCTGACCTCTGCCGTTTTCGGCATTCGAGCAAGTGTGCATGACGAAAAATTGACTTTATTCTCAATTAAGTTTGCATTGTCTAAAGGTCACATCTGACTTGCTTCTGCAGAGCTCACCGACAACTTCGATGATATGTAAATAAGAAAAAGAACAAAGAACAATAATACCGATGCTGCCACGGAGCATCGATTGACATATTTGGACAGTGCAGTCACACCTTTTACTACTCTACCTTTACTCTACGTTTGTTTATCAGGACCAGTCTTTTGTACATACCGTTGAGTAATAATGGCCTCCAGTGCCACCACTGCGCTTCTCAAGCTATTTTAGCCAGCTTTCACATGTGCATTACAGCGTGTCATGATCACACTGTTGTTAAATGCGTAAAGACACATTTGCTCAGCCTTTCAGTTTTCTGGAAGTGTACATTGTCTAGAACGGAATCAGATTGTTCAAAGCACTTTTAGGTGAATTAGAAGACTGTTCAAGGGGGGGGGGGCAGAATTTCACCCATAAGTTTTATCGCATAGAAGTATTTAATTTTTACATGTTAATGCGCTTCACTGATGACCGTATTTGCTGGACGCATCAAAGCCGCTATAAAAATCAGCTTTTAGGGTAACATCTCGGCGCATTTGATGTTGAAACGTGTTATAGCGAATAACTGTCTGCGCGGCTCCATACAAAAGACCTGCCGGCATGAGGTCGCTGAAAGCTTGCAAACGCAAGTGTCCCGCTTGACACATGCCGAGTTCCCTCGTTAGCTGGTGGCGTCTGCAGCGGAAAGCCTTCTCAACAAAGGGAAGTAAAGAAACTGATTTCAATTTCAAGAAAAAAGTTTATAGTGGGATCTACCAAGCGCGGCTTTGGGCTGCCCGGGCAAGGAAATGACTAAACAGTGCCCAACTCATGGTAATTTTTATATGTACATGTGTTTATGTTGTGTTTTAAACAGTGTAGAAAGTGCGGTTCAATAAACTTCAACTCTAACTTGACAGGAATGCAGGTCAAATACGCGACAATATCGCACCTCAAAGAAACACTTTGGTAGGCTGGTTGGTTTGTTAATGGCCGACAGATTTCTCGATCCTCAAAAATTGTTTTATAAGGGCCAAAACTAGGCAGGGACGACTCCGTTTTAGGCCCCCCTAAATTGTAAATATAGGCATAATATAGGTACAATATAGGCACAATAAAATTTTACAAAAATAGAAATTTTCGAAAAAAGACATTTGCGACTTGGTGCTTAGGAAAGCGAAAAAATATACAGTTTAATATCGCACAAAAGCGCCAATGGTTTAACATAACCATGCAATTGTTCTTTTTTTCAATCAAGGTTCACTCAACACGGTGGCTCCTTTTATTGTCTAGTATACGAAGGTGGGAGAGGGGGCTGCGTTTATCATCTAACATGTTCGCTCCAGGGTCTCTTTTCTTTAGGCATGGCTGAGAAGGGCAGCATAGGAGTAAATAACCAGGGCGCTAAAAGGCCACATGAGCCGATAGCATTGTATTGGCCGGCTGTAATAGCGAAGGGTCAACTGCTCCTCTGTCTCTAAACACCTTAAAGGGCCCCTCATAGGTTTCAGCATTTCGAAAATGCAAGCGTGGTGCATGCCCTGGGCGCGCACGAATACGTATGAGAAGATTTCCCCTGCTACGTGAGCCGAAGTAGGTGTAATGTCAAACTAAATGTCAATTGCCCTTCATCTTACGAACGTGCGCCCCGATATGAAAGATGTGACATAAAGCAAAAAATATTTCTACGTATATTTCAGTAGTATAAGACACTGCGAGAATTATTTGAAGCGATATGTGCAATCTGTGCAATCTGTTTCTTGAACAGAAGAACAAAAAATGATAATAATATAATAAAAATAAGATCAGAATCTGTGCGCGTCTAATTTAAAATTTTAAATTTCATTTTACTTTACTTTCATTTGGCTGAGCTACGAAAATATGTTGTCTCTATTTCGTTGGCGTTCGTGTTCTCACATTCCCCCGTCGTGCCGGCACCCGTCATGACAACCCTTGTCGCATTTTTGGGGCATCATCCCTGACAGCAGTTCCAGCAGTGACGTAGTGTATCGTAATTAGGATACATGAACTATGCCAGCCTTTCGAAACATGCTCCCATAGAGGGATCTATCTTATAGTAATAGGCAATACTAAGAGAAAACGCTGAGACGACCCAACACCGGTTGGGTTGAAAACCTGGCTTGGACATGTCACGCCCTTTTAACCATGCGTGTGCATGTCGCATTCGTGCATCTGCGTCATGTAATCTTCCGGCGGCTTCCAGTTGCTCTTTTACGGAAGAGGGCAGAGAAATAATTTCGCTGGCAAAGTCGAAATTGGGCAAGTAGCAGAAGTTTTAAGGTCACCTCCTCCCATCATGCTTTCGCGGCATTGTGATGAACTAAAAAAAAACTACTGTGGTACAAAGCTCTTCATTGGGCACACAACAACTTCCAGTGTCTTAATAAATTTGTCACGTGGCTCCTGAAGCGCCCTTCAAGAAACTAATTACGAACGAACAAGGCAAGCGCTACGTTCACATCTGAGTCTTCTACGTCTTCTTTTACAGCGAAAGCTGTAAGTAACTATGAGGTACGAAAAACCTTCCGGCAGTAGTGTCAAGAGCGGTCGCCATTGAATGTGACATCTTTTTCGCCGTTCGCATCATCGTACTCAAGGCGCGCGCGTCATTGGCTGTGTTGTCAGTGATGTCGTCCATCCCGTTGATGCCGTGGCGCCCAAACGCGCGCATCACTTTGTCCTGGAACATTAAACATAGGTAGGTCACGTAGAACTCTGACAAAGCGCCGACAGTGTAAAAGTGAGAGAGCTCGCCTTCGCCTTGTCGATGTTGCAGTCCGGGCACAAAAAAAGGACCGGGAGGCCGAGTGCCGGCAGAAATTGTGGACCGACGATCCTGCAGCCTTCCAGGCCACGCTGAATCGCAAACGTGAATGCAATAGTCGGTAGCAGGCGGTTCTTGCAAACTCCGCTGCCAAGTTAGCTCGCAATGTCAAACGCTTCGAACAACGCAGCGTGGTGACGTCAGTGGGATGAAAGCGGGAGCGCGTTTGCCGGGGCATACGCCCGTTTTCGGCGGGAGTTTCTCCAGCGCCGCATTGCCTTGAGCTGTGACGTCTGTGACCTGCAGTGGCTCGAGAACAACCACTGTGATGAACGCTTAGCGAAATGCTGTTAACCACTCGTTACACTCTTCCATGACCGTGATCCTGGAAAGTATAAATTGCAGCATGTAAAAAAATATTGTGGTAAACCCAAACCAAACGTGTGCCTAATCTTATGAAGAAGCGCGAATATGTTACCGATAATTAAGAAAGGCTTCAATGCGACATAGGGTTGAACCAACTGCTAAACGCCGGGGCCGCCCGCTTCAGCTTTCGCTGGTTACCCATTTGTACGGAGTGTTCGGCCGCTGATTTTTTTTTTGGGGGGGGGGGGGGGCGAAGCTCCGTAGGGCGTGCGTCGAGCGTCTCCTGTATGTAGCAGCCACCTCTCGTTTTTGTCCTTGGAATGTCGGCTGGATGGCAGAACTTCTCAATTGTAAAGGACATGCGACGTAATTACGTCCGTTAGTAGTGCCGCTATCGAGCTGCGTGAGGCTTTATCGAAGAGCGTTATCTTAGTCCCGCGACGAAGCACAACCAGCGTGGCAGAACAATTCAAGGACTAAATATGGCCACTCATTTTGTGATGCTCACATCAGAACAGGGCCCAAGCATGCCCTTCTTAGAGCAGTTCTTTCATAGAGGCCCAACCACAAGGTCAACACAAGCAGCTTCAGCCACTGTGAAAGAGACACGAACGGGTGGGGGGCACCAGTTGGTGCTATCACTTAATCAATCACAATTAGTATGTTCCTGTTTTCGTCATGATAGCCTTGTTCGAAAAGCAACGGTTGAAGCAAATTGCTTATTGAATTTTTCTACTGCTACAGTCGACGAAAGCACCGCATTGTTTCAAGAACCTTGGTACCAAGAATGACAGCCTGCGAACAACGAAATAGAACCAGAAATGTGGATATCAACGCCTTGCCAGCCAACGAAACACTCACAACACATACACCAAGAAGATGAAGCCACTCGCCACCTATACGCCACTAAAGGCAATAAAATAGTTTCATTTGCGGCCTGAGTGGTTTCTGAAGGCGAGACTCATGACAGACACAGTCGTCCCAGTGTCAACTAGCGCCATCGTTGGTATTCTGTCAATGAACACATTCACTTTGTTTTTCAGCATAACAACAGGCATAGGTATATCTTGACAAGATCCTCCGGTGACCTCACCCCCATTGGCCGCGGGTGCTAGTTTCCCGGTGGCGGAAATGAACAACGACGCAGAGGAGACGGCGAGCGACGAAAAAGGTTGGATGGCGATGTCAAACACCGCTCGCATGCAGGTGAATTGTTGCGTCTGGTCTTGCGAGAAAAAGGGTCCCTTGGAGACAAGTCGATTGTCCGCAGGTCATATGATGAGCCGGTTCTCGGTGGAGAAGACATTGCTAGTGCCTTTCTTCACGGGCGGCGCTGGTGACTACAACATCGAGCGATATGCCCAGTTAAACAACAGTTGTAGCACGTGGGAGGGTCGTGGTTTATACTATATTTATGGGAACGAATCTTGGGCTGCTCCTGTCGGCGGAAAATTCGTTATCACGTGATTAACGGGTTTCTGCCAATCTGTGGAAACCATTGTATTGGTCGCGAGTTGCATTATGATAGTAAGGTCGGAGTTGTCTTTGGCGCAGCGGGACGTAGTCGGGCTCAGAGTCTTCAGTATAAGAACGCGGCTGTCCTCGTCGTGATCGACCATCATGGGCAGGGCCTCTATCGTAGAGACGAGGCTGATACCGATGCGCGGAATCATTATCCTCAATGTTCTCCGCTGCTCGGTGCGAGGAGAAGGAAGCAACTTTTCACTCGAGCTCTGGTGGCAGCTACGATGGATGTGTGCTTGGGTTGTGTGACACTTGCGCGTACAGGCCGAGTTCTTCATGTTTTGTTTGCCGGACCGTTGATGCAACAACAAGCGGCTGGCGTCCGCTAACAAGAGGGAGCTCCATTGCTGGCAGTAGCCCAACCAAAGTTCGCTGACGTTGGCCATTCTGTTACACAGGAATTTACTACATAGACGTCGCCAGACCTCGACTGGAGGATACTATACGGCAGCAATACTTCACAAGAAAACACAGGTGGATGGCCTTTTCTTTAAGGCTCGCAACTCAACACAGGTGGAGGAGGTCGCAATGGCATTAGGTCTCTCGCACCACGCTTCTAATGTAATCATTACCAATTCCCAACGTTGTCCCATCTCGCCTACGAAATTCTGCCCATGAGCACGAGGTTCGCTGCACCCACCCCAAAACGTGTGGTATGGTCCACAGGTCATCAAAGACTTCTAGCGAACGAGGCCGCAGACGCGGCTGCTCGAGTGCTCGTTCCTCGGGTACCTCTTATAAGATTCCTAAGGAGAGGAGAAGAGAAAAGCGAGCCCCGTAATTGTCTTGATCAGTGTGCAACACCTTAACAGTAGCTCACGAGAATCGGGGGTAAAAAGGGAATAAAAGGATAGTATTAAAAGGTAAATGGATTGAGAGAGGAAGGAGAGAGTGAGGCGCAGGGACAGCGAACAACAGAAAACAACGGAAGTGGAAAGAAGATATGAAAGATGGACACGGTCGCAGAAGTCTGATGACGGGGCACCACACAGCGAGAGCTCTTGTAGGCAGCAAGAGATGGCGTAGGGTGAGCTAGTCGGCCAGAGCTGCGCTGTCGTCGGAGATCGCGGGGGCACAACCAGTTGGCAAGAAATCCAGAGAGCGAGTCGCCCGGGTACTTCATTCGAGCCCTATCAACTGGACATCGCAATCACCGCTGCTCATCTACAAAGAAATTGTGCAATATTATCGCTCGCAGAATCGCCGGTATCCACCCCTTGCCCGGGGTCTGAATAAGGCGGGAGAAAACATTTTTCGCCGGCTCCAAACAAACACGTTGTTTTTTCTGGCAATATTACAATATTTTGATTCCGCAGTCACTGACAGCGCAAGCACAGTGGGCAGACAGTCGATGTCTACCACATCATGAGGTCCTGTCAGCCGAACACAGCCGTTTCTCTCCTCTTCAGCACTACGTGAGAGGACTTGGAGGCGACAGTGCTTAGGTACTGCGACCTTGAGGCCCAACAGGCCCTGATTGCCCGAGCAAAGGCAGCGGCATGGTCCAATGACGCCCCGGACTTAGGATGTCACGTAGCCTAAGGCCCTTTCGGGGGCTCATACGCTGTCTTTTATAATAAAGTTTTTCATCACCATCACCACGTTAGTCGTTAGGGGCTCAAAGAAAAAAGACGCTCGCACGCGTCCCCATGTAACTCTACTGCAATCCACCCGCTCACGTGGGCCGGAAGACGCGGGCATCGCGTTCCATTTTGACTGACGCCATCGCATTATTGCGTTTTAGGGGCGAAGCTCCTTATAGCGGCACGCGTTTGTCCCTCGCAGCCGTTGTAGTGTGTAACAAGTATAACATTATGACCTCCGAGGTGGTACCGGTGAAAGATTTCTTCTGTGCGCTGTTGAACAATAAAAAAATTGACAGCATATCCACGGAGTGAATGATGGAGAGTGGGGCGAAGCATTCGCCCGTCCATTCGTTCTTGGTTCCGTCCGTCCATGCGTCCATCTGTGTGACCGTTCATGCATTCATCCGCCTGTATGTGCGCGCGTCTGTTCATACGTCCGTCCCTGCGTTCGCCAATGCATCCTCCCCTGCGTCTGTTCATGCATTCTCCCTTGCATCTGTGTGTTTGTCAGTTCGTCCATCTATTCAACACTCCTAGTACCACCATCTCGCATCTTTTGATCATATATTCCCCATATAGAAGCACCGCCATCAAGCGGACATTTTACGGCTTAACTATTCAAATCAACCATTCAGCAAATATATCACAGCATATCTACGGAGTGAATGATGAAGATTGAGGCGAAGCTTCTGATGGTTGTATTGCTCAACCGTGAATTGTCTGCATGTGTGTCTGTGTGTCTTTCCACCCACCTGTCCATTCGTCCGTCCGTCTGTCCATCCGTCTGCCCATGCGTCTGTCCGCCAGTCCGCACCTGCTGATTGAGTCGTTGTACTAGGAGGCCCCGTGCCACGAGCTAGGAGGGACAGCATCATGGCTTTAGGAGCTTCACCCCCAATTGTAATTAGCAAGCCGCACGTGCTTGGTTGCTAGCGGGTGGTGACAACAGACTACGCGCACTGGCCGAGCAGCGCGATATACTCGGCGACAACATTTTTTGGTACTTGATGGAAACTACGAAGGCGGAGCTTCTGCATATAAAGCACTGCGCAAAGTAGTCCGTTTCGGCGCGCGTCTCGTTACTCTGTGGAAAGCGACAGAGGTGTGCCATCAGCATTTCATGTTGACGCCGACGCCGCTTAGCGTTGGAGGTGCACGCAATAAGGCTAGACTTTCTCGGGTGTTGAAAAAGGTGAAGTCACAACGTGTAAATTGAAGTAAATACAACTATCTTCACGGTATGAGCTGCGTCCTGTCTCAAAAAGCTCCACGTAAATATAAAGGTTGAATTTTTATATTCGAACAACATTTGCTAGCGGGAAGACGCCCGAAATTTGGCTTTGTAGCCTTCTCTTCAATGCCACGAAAAATTCTCGTCGAGCATGAAATGTGAAGACTGCCCATGATTAATAACATGTGTCTCAGGTTTAGCTGTGGTGGCGATGTTGTAGGATGCTCGGCCGGTGCTAATCTCATAGGCCACCGTACTGAGTATTGCAAAACACAGCTTCATACTCTATTGAAGGCAAGACTGCCTCCCACGTGTGGCCATTAGTAAACCTGGTGCCTCATCATGGTGCCTCGCCGGCAAATTGAGGTTTGGCAGTTGAACTGCAGAGGCTTTCTTTAAAGTGGTGTAACGTGCAGTTGCACGTACAAAATCTGGATAGTGAACCGGACATAATAGCCTTACAGGAGGCTAGTGGTTTCGTAAAATTGCCTGGATTCAAGGCATTTACAGCGCCAGGGATTGATTCAAGGGTGCACCACGCGTCTTCAAAATCATGCTAATCCATTGCAACATCACTGCCATTCAGCATTCCGTAGATAGCAGCAGAGAAAACTACGTCCTGCTAGAGATTTTGCCTAAACAAAAGTATGAGAAGAGTTTGTTTTTACTTATTGTTTATTGTTCTCCAGAAGAATAAGGATTGGGCTTGCCAGAACTCCTGATTCAAACTCAATGGTTAGCAGCTCGCGCTGGGCTTGTTGTGGTATGAGATTTCAATGTGCCTCACCCGGAGTGGCGTTATATTCGAGCCAGCCCAAAGGACATTCGGCTTTGGCAATTGCCCGGTGTCTGCGATGGACGCTGTTAAACAATCCGCAAGATCATACGAGGTGGGCAACAGCCTAAGCATTCATACCTCTCCAGACCTTATGTTTTTTAGGGGTATCAGTACTGCAAAGTGGACTAACATGAGACAAGCACTAGCAAGTGGACACTATATCCTTTCCACGACGTTTAGCGCTGCGAAGCATAAAAACAAAGTGAAGGGACACAGAATTACGGATTGGGTCAGATTTAGAAAAAACAGAGCAGACACTGCGAACGGCAAAATTAAAGGCCCGGTCGCATGGGTAGAGGCGCTCAAGGAAGATGTAAAGAATACCACGGTATAAGTTCCAGTCGAGCAGGAGGAGTTGTCGGCAGACTCTTGACAAGTACACATATGGGAGGCGCACGCAAGTCCTCTGAGAAAATAGAAGAAGCAAAAACACAATGGAGTCCTTCGCAGAAGGACTGCCAAGTTAGAACGTAAAATTGAAAATTATACAAGTGAGTTGCAAGCCAAGCAGTGGGGCCCGACTTGTGATCGCATGAATGGACAGTTTAGATGCAAAAATGCATGGTAGCTGTGGAGGTATCTTTTGCATCCGACAGCAACGAAATCGGCGCAACGAGGACACATCAAACGATTAATGCAGAGGGCAAGGCGATGTTTTCCCCAACATCATAGGTTTCAGGGTCAATTTTTCCACGCAGGATGTCATGATACAGTTGAAACATGATGTAGTCGATTCCGAGCATCGCATGGGCCCCATAGCTGTATTGGGGCTTGGACTCAATAAATCTTTCGACAATTTTTCGCATGAAGCATTATTGAATAACCTATCGGAAATTGGCCCAGTGTCAGGACATTCTGCTACATCAGATGATTCTTGAAGGATCGAACCGCAGAAATTGCAATAGAAGATATCAAATCGGATTCCTTCGCATTGGGAGGCAAAGAGGTGCCAGAGGGTTCAGTTTTGTCACCGTTCTTGTTTAACCTCGCCCTAATTAAAATACCGCCGAGGCTGAACGAGACACCGGGACGCAAACACACATTTTATGCGGATGATATTACTCTATGGGTAACCAGGCGTAGTGACGTGCATCTTAAAAAAAACGCTCAACAGGCAGTGAATATTGTCGAAAAGATGGCAGGAGAGGCGGGAATTTCATGCGCTCAGCCCAAGAGAGAGAGAGAGAGAAAAAACTTTATTAAAAGGTCAGTCAATTGCTCAGGCATGGCCTGTTGCCCCTAGCTGTCAGCCGGAATCCCTTGGGACGCGGCAGCAGCAAGGGCTTGACTGATGATGTCGCGCTGGACGTTGGGATGTGGGCTGCAAAGCAGGACCTCCCAGGATTCTACAGTGCGAGAACCATCGTTTTGACTTGGACATGTCCACACCATGTGGACCAAATTCGCTACCTCATCACAAAATTTACACTGGGACTGGAAAACTGCGGGGTGCCACTTGCTGTAAAGTGCGGGGTTTGGAAAAACCCCGGTCTGTAACTTCCGCCACAAAATCTCGTTTTTCTTACTTAATGAGTTGTCCGCTCTCGGGTACACTTGCCGATTCAGCCTGTAGTGTGCGACGATTTCATGGTATGTGCGCATATACTCGCTTCTTTTTTCGGTAACTTGGGAGGTTCCAGGGGTCGACCGGTAGGTGAGACCTCGGGCGACGGAATGAGCCTCCTCGTTCCCTCTAAGTCCTTGGTGAGCTGGAGCCCAGACAAGCAGAATCTGCTCTTTGGGTACTCCTACCATGTTTAATATACGGACGGCAGTCTCCGTCACCCTTCCCGATTCGTAATTTCTCACAGCGTTTTTGGAGTCGCTGATGACCACCCTGATTCCCTTTTGGCTGATGGCCAAAGCTATGGCCACTTCCTCGGCCTCTACAGTCTCGACACCAAGTACTGTGCAGCACGCAATTAGGCCACCATCTCCCCTGACCGCCACTGCCGTGTGTGCCGCTTTGCTTTCATATTCCGCAGCGTCTGTATACGCGACGTCCTGTCGACCAGTGTACCTAGATTGTAATGCCTCTGCCCTGGCTTTACGCCTGCCTTCGTGAAAGTTAGGGTTCATATTTCTGGGTAGCGGAGGTATCTTTATCCTGTCCCTGATCTGTATCGGTATGTCTTTTGAATGCGCTTGCTCACGCGTGGGCTCATAGCCCAATCTCTTTAATATTGCTCTCCCCGTTCTAGATCCGAGTAGTCTTTGATGTTGTGCAGTCACAGTAGCCTCAATTAGCTCATCGAGTGTGTTAGATACCCCCAACTTCATAAGTCTGTCAGTTGACGTGTTTGGGGGAAGTCCGAGCGCGACTTTCACACTTTTCCTGATAATGGTGTCGAGTTTGCCCCGCTCCGCTTGGTTTAATTTTAAATAAGGTGCCACGTACACTATCCTACTTATTATGAAGGTCTGCACTACTCTCAGAAGGTTCGCCTCCTTCATCCCAGCATGCCTGTTTGCTATTCGTCTGCTGAGACGACATGTCATATTAGAACTGGCTCCCAACCTAGCAAGAGTTTCCGAATTCCTACGGTTCGCCTGAATCCTTAGTCCAAGGACACGGATACTGTCGACCGCGGGGATCTCTGCGCCGTTAACATACAAGTGGATGTCCACTTCAGGCCTGTTGTGGAGCCGCCGTTTTCCGGCGGGCATGAGGAAGAGTGCTTCCGACTTTTCGGCCGAGCATTTAAGTCCTTTGGGCTCCAGGTACTCCACGATTTTATCAATGGCGATTTGCAGAGAGCCTTCAATTTGGCCGTCACTGCCCTTGTTCATCCATAATGTTATGTCATCCGCGTAAATGGTGTGATTTAAATTCTCAATATCCTTTAACTGTTCAGGCAGTTTCAACATCACAATGTTGAAAAGGGTGGGTGATAACACCGAGCCCTGAGGTGTCCCCCTGTTGCCTAATTTAATGTCCTCGATGGATTCTTCCCCGATTTTTAAAGTGGCTGTCCTGTTCGAAAGGAAGTCCTTGACATAATCATAAAGTCGCTTTCCGACGTTCAGGGAGCTCAGATTCTCCAAGATTGATACGTGCCTCACGTTGTCAAATGCTTTTGCCACATCTAAACCCACGATAACTTTTGTGTCTCGCGTTGGCTTGTCTATAATTTGATCCTTGAGCTGTAGCATCATGTCGCACGCTGATAGTCGGGGTCGAAAACCGATCATGGTGTCCGGATACATACCATTGTCTTCCATGTACCTATTGAGCCGCGTCTGAACGACATGCTCCATGAGCTTACCTACGCAAGACGTTAACGATATCGGCCTAAGATTCTCGAAACAGAGTTTTTTACCCGGTTTAGGAATGAAAATTACATTTGTGAGTTTCCACTCCTGCGGTATCGTCCCTTTTTCCCAACACTCCTGCATGTACGTTGCTAGGTTAGCGATGGACCTATCGTCTAAATTACGGAGCATTTTGTTAGTCACTCTGTCCGGCCCTGCCGCTGATCTAGTCCTTAGCCGATTAATCTCCGCTCGCACCTCAGCCAGGGAGATAGGGGCGTCTAAGGCTGCGTTTTCCCGCCCTCCATAATATGGGAGAGGTTCGGATCCGGCGGGATTAATGTATCTGCTCCGAACTTCTTCTAATAGTTCCTTCCTAGTACCTTCAAATTGGTGCGCCATTCGTTCCAATTGTTGTTTAGACACTGTCTTCGTGCTCTCCGGATCAAAAAGGTGACGAAGAAGTCGCCACGTCCCGGACGTACCTATATTTCTATCCATCTCCTGACAGACGTTCCCCCACCTTTGCTTCGTGAGCGTGATGGCGTGCTCTTCAATTTGCCTGTTTAAAGCTGCTATTTGTTTCCTGATACTCCGATCCCATCTCCTCTGTTGGAGTCGGTTTTCCAAAGCTTTCTTTTTCTTCCAAAGATTTACTAATCTCGTGTCTACCACTTCGTTGTCCTCCTCGGTTTCCACCGCTTCAGTGGCTTCCTTAACAGTACGTAACACCCCATCGCACCACTCGGCAATGTCGGGAATGGGAGTCGGGTCGCCCCTGAGGTCCCTGAAAGAGTCCCAATTTACGGCCTCTACCCTTCGTTTCCGAGGTGTTGCCGGGCCTCCCTCTACCACTATTTCTATGATCATGTGATCACTGCCTACGTCCTCGTTTGTGTTGCACCACGTGGCACTAGTGCCGCTCCCCGTCAGGGTAAGGTCGGGTGTGGTATCAACCGCGACACTATTTCCCTTCCTCGTTGGCTGCAACGGGTCGGTTATCAAGTCCAGATTATGAGTTTGCATGTCATCCCACAATTTCCTGCCCTTAATTGAAGCCTGCTTATATCCCCATGCCGTGTGGTGAGCGTTAAAGTCACCGACGATCAGAAATGGGTTGTTCTTACTCTTACGTCGCGTAGAAGCGAAGAGATCCCCAAAGTCGCATCGCCTTTGTCTGGGAGAGCTGTATATATTTAATACGAACAAGCTAGCGTTTTTCTTTTTTTGGGGTATTAGTTCTATGAGAACATGGTCGATGTGTGCATTACCAATGTCATGCTGCACCGCCGTAACGTTTCGCCTGACCAGGGTGGCCACCTGCGTACTCGTGCCTTCGCTTACATAGGATTTATAACCCGGCAACGTCGCCTTTCTCCCACATTCCTGTAAAGCTATAACATCCGGTCGATCCCCTTTCCTCAGGAATTCCTGCAGAACCGCACGCTTGCGCGTGAAGCCTCTGCAGTTCCATTGCCAAACGGTGTTCTTACTGAATCTGTGAGCCATGATTGTCACTAAGGTGATTAATCGGCCTGCCTAATACTTCTTGGGCGAGCTGTTCATACGCCCGATCCCTCTTCGCGAATTCTGTTTTAAGTTCCTCGGTAAGTTTATTATCCCGCTGATGCAACTGCTGATTCAGATTTTGAAACATTTCGAACATTCGTTTCTCGAAGGCCTTACGCCATTCATCGTCCTGGGTAGATTTGGCTTCAATGTTTGCCTCCAGTTGCGCTATTTTCATGTCTATCACTGTCGCTACGTTCTCCTCTATTACGGGCTTTTCCGCTTCTTTTGCCCTCTTTTTCGCTGGAGGTGGAGTAGCGCTCTGCTCCTCCGGCATTTTTATATTTTGATTCTGTGGCATTCGTGGTAGGGAAACTGGTGTTGTGTTAGACGACTTAATAGCTATTTGAAGCTCCTCTATTTGCCGACTCATCCTTGCTAGCTGCTCTTTAAGCATGCAATTCTCTTCCTTAATGGTTAACATTTCTTCATCGCGTTTATCCTGGGAGGCCCTATCTCCCCAACCCACCTTGCGGTTCGGCGACGTGGGTCTCCCACTGTTGAGGACAGCACTGCCGGATGTCCCCTCGTTTACTGGACCAGTCATTGGTGGCAGATCTCCTTCTTGTCTTTCCGGTAGTCTTGGGAAGGAACCTTGTTGTGATCCCGGGGTGCTGTTGTCTCTTGTGGCTTCGAATCCCACCGCTGCCACCAGTTGTTGTGGTCCCGGGGTACTGTGGTAGCGTGGTGTAGCTTCGGGTTGAGGAAACGAACGCTTACGAGATGGGGATACGAAAAACAAACAGGTTTATGGCACTATTTACAAATATTTACAGCATGAGGTTAAGAGTTCACAAACCACGAACGTGGTGGTTGAACCGCTACACAGTTCAGAGCAACGTCCCGCACTCGGCGGCGTCCTTATAAGCCCCGTCGGGCTCCTCCTTCTTGCGGGGAACACCAATCACACACACACAACAGGTGAAAGGTACGAGCAGGCACGGCGCACGTGAACATCCAATTTCGAGTCAAGATCACTACACTTAAAGGTGGTGCCAGAGAGGCTCTTGCTCGTCGTGTATGTCGCTGGTCGAGGGGTCCCAAGCTTCGGACAGCAGACATCAAACGGTCCGCCAATCTGTCCGCTCAATTAGCAGGGCACTTTGTGGCAGCGGTCGCCGTTTCTTGAAAGGAATACGCTGTCTTTGTTGTCCCCTCGGAACGGCTTACAGCTTCGTGGCAACATGACGTCTCATCCGCTGGCTAGCAGGGACAATACCTGGCGGGCATAGGCATTCGGCGAGTCGGCGACTTGTTTGAGGATTAAAAGAGAGCCGCTACCCCGTCAGCTCTCGACGCTGTTTCCAAGAAAACTGCGGTTCCAGGCGTGGGAACGCTGCCCGGCTACGCTTCTCAGCGACAGCATGGCGCCTATCGATGGCGGTCATAACAACCTGCTCTTCCTCTTGACCCTCTTCGATGCTTCGACCGGCTCCTGGACCGTTCTTTGATCTCTTCCATTCTGCACGTTTGTGGATCGGCGTCTTTTGCCTTCCGCTCTTCTCCTTCCATTCGCCGCCAGGCCTCGCACTGTCTCTTCTTTATTGTATAAGGGGTCCTGAAAGCTTCCTTGCATTTCCGATCTGCTGTCAGATGACCTTTGCCACACAGCTTACACTTGGGCTCACATGCATGGTCCTCGGGTGGAGCTGTCATTCCGCATCCCCGGCAGCGAACATGGTCGCTGATACACACGTCCGATCTGTGTCCTAGCTGGCCACATCGGTAGCACACCTCGTATCGTTTCTTATAAAGCACGCACTTCAGCGGTACGCCGTAACAGTACATCCACCTGGGCACTGTCTCAATTTTGAAGATGATGACCGCTGAACTTGAGTTCCCCAGCTTCCTAACACCAAGTATCGGCGGGTTCCTTGAGTTGTCGAAGGCCTCTGTCAGTTCCTCTACTGACAATCTCGGTTGATGCCGCGCACCACACCCCGCCCGCTATCCTCGTGCGGCGCGAGGTACGCCGTGACGTCATAGCTCTTGCCTTCAATCTTGATAGACTTAATCCTGGTCACCTTCCAGACAGTGTCTATGTCTGGAGTGCTGAAAATCAGGGTGCCTTGCTTGTCGTTAACAATGAACACTTCCTTGTCTTGTCCCTTAATCCACGGAATTTGCGCTGCCATGCGCACCGCCTCACTGAGCCTGGTGTTCGGAATTTTTGTGAGCGCCAGCCCGCACTTCGGACGAATGATTATCTTGTAGTCGTTCGCCGGCAACCGCGGTAGGTACGACGCAATCGAGCGCTCCGCGATCTTGTGCCCCAGCTTTTTGTATGCTGCGTTCGCAGCCGCCGTCTTCTTCTTGTCTTCGCCGGGCTCGGTTCCACTTTCTGCCCGGGCGTTGCCAACTTGGCGTCCCTTTCTGTCACCTCTAGCGGCGTCACGCAGCTCTTTAACATGTTTTCCAACTTTCGTGATCCAGTCAGCGGTTCTAAATTCTTCAGGGGTAATTTCAGTACCCTCCACGGTCACCTCCATTGCCGTCGCGTCTCCACAACGGGGCTCTGAAGCGAACGCCGGGGGCGTCGGCCACCGCCGAGCCGCCGCGTTTGTTCGGCTTTGCTGGGCGTTAGGCTTTGCTGGGCGCAAAGCGTTAGGCTTTGCTGGGCGGAGACGCAGTCGACACCAAAATAGCCATAAAATGCCCCAAAACGTACTCACAGTCCTGAAGTCGTGGTCTAGATGGTCCAGAGAACTTCAGGCAGGAGATTATAGGAGTTGTTTGCTGTAACTGCACAATTTCCACCAGACCAAACAACTTTCCGCGGAGCTGATGCGAGGCACATCCGAACTCCCTGGCGCCCTGGTGGCCATCCGCTCAGCCCAAGTCTGAGCTCTTTGTGGTTCGGGCCAAACCCAGAGGGCTGCAATCAAGACACTATATTCCGCCACCACCATTGGAGGTAAATGTAAGGGTAAGCCGGTAGCAGAAGCTCAAACGATTAGAATTCTTGGCCTATATCTGCAAACGAACACACAAATTGGGTGGCCCCTGAAAAACTTAATACCACAGTCAGCGCTACTGTCAGGCTAATCAAGAGAATCGCTTACCGTAAGAGCGGTGGTAAAGAAAAAGAACTCTGTAAGCTGGTACAGGCATTTGTGCTCTGCAGAATCACTTACGCGACACCTTATATGAAGTTGGATGCTTGAGGGGGCAGAACAGCGGTGACACCGGAACGATGCCTAATCACTGCTTGTTCTTCGTGCAGCTCCTCGGATTTTTTCATGGCTTCTTCTGTGACGGCGCTGCCTCATCGTCCATGGTGCCTTTTTTGCGACACGTGGAACCTGTCAATAGAGTGCCTCCGGACTGCCCCGCCACTCGTCTTGGTGATGGCCATGGCGTGTTCTGCGGCTTTTCGAACGGCCTGCCACGTGCTGAACGATTGATTGGGGCCATTATTGTTCAGCCAATTGCCAGTCACCTGCGGACAGCAACGTCTACATGGGAGACTATAAAGGACATCCTATCAGCACATTCCTTCAGTGGGCAGAACAGCGGTGACGCCGGAATGATGCCTAATCACTGCTTGTTTTTTGTGCAGGTATCGTACATCCAGCATGCGTATAGTTATCGATCAGATGACCGCTTTTTGTTACTGCTGTTCTGCCCAAGCAGTCTTGTTGATTTCTGTTTTCGTATGTTGCAATGCTACGATTACCTTCTCTTGAGTGGGGACGTTCAGCCTAACCCTGGGCCTTTGGGGGTGCCTTCAACAAATGTATCAAAGGTACAGGGGGCTAATGCCGATAATACAAGTGTCAATCACTGCCCAGACAGTCCCACTCCAGAAACGGCTAATTTCCTCACGCAAATGTTGGCTGGTCAAAATCAATTGCTGGTGACAATGCAGATATAAAGGAGTCTTTTATTTCTCGCTTTGATGCCCTTGAAGCGCGCGTATCTTTACTGTAATCTTCTACAGCTGCTGTTGACTGTAGTGCAGTGTACGACAAGCTTAACTCCGAAGTTGTCTCTCTTAGGCAATCAGTCTGCAAGCTCACTTCGAGATCCGACGATTTAGAAAACCGTTCGCGCCCGAACAACATCCTTTTGAGGGTTTACTAGAAACTCACGACAAAAATACTGACTGTTTATTGAATACTGTTTCGCAAATACTAACAGAGCATCTTAAACTACCATGTCCAAATATTGAGCGCTGTCAACGTGTGGGCCGACCACGGGATGGGAGACCACGTCCTGTTATACTTAAAATTTTTGACTTCAGGGAAAAATGCGGGTAATGAAAAACGTCAAGAAACTGATAGGTTCTGGTTTTCATATCACTGAGGACTTATCACCAAACGTGCGCGCCTTACGTAAGAAACTGTGGGACGCTACGGGAAGTTTTCGTGATAAGGGATGCAGATTTAAACTACGCTACGATCATGCTTATATTGATAGTGTACGCTACATGTGGGACACTGATACAGACACGCTAAAGCGCGTTACCAACAGAGTTGCTAAAAACACTTCTACTTCTACGGCCGCAGCAAGTTCTCGTTGACTGCAGCCATGTAACAGCAGTATAAGTTTTTTGTGTTTGACTGCAAGAAGCATTGTGACCAAGGTTATACCTTTACTCGCTCTTGTATCATCATATTCACCGCATGTAATTGCGTTAACAGAAACTTGGTTACACAGTGGCGTGTATGATTCCGAATTCACACCCCCAGGCTTTGTAGCAATACGGAACGACCGATCTTGTGGTAAAGGGGGCGGTGCCGCTCTTCTTCTTCATTCGGACATAAAATTTTCTGTGCTCCCTGATACGCCTAATGTCGAAGTTACTTGGTGTAAGCTATGTTTAAAAGGGGTGTCTATTATTGTTGGTGTGTGCTATAGAGCACCTGGTTCTCCAATGAAAGCTTTAGAAAAGCTTAGCTTGTTCTTGCACAAAGAGTACTTCGGCACCTCGGATATTGTGTTCATGAGGGATTTCAATGCTCCTGGTATTGATTGGCGAACTCTGTGTGGCAACGGCCATGATCTGGCCGTTTGTAGGAAACTTTTATCTCTTTCATTATCCCTTGGCCTTACTCAAACCGTGCAAACACCTACCCGAAACACATCTGTCCTTGATCCGGTCTTCTTAAGTTCTCATCTAGGTGAAAGTGGTTTTCAGTACGAAGTAATCGATGGCATTTCTGACCACAAAGTTGGTTTCTTTTCAATCTTCTCTCCAATGAATAAAGTACAGTCCAATATTACTCATTTCCCTGACCTCTCGTGCTGATGACGCGTAAATAACGAACACCCTTGCATTTAATTTTGGTTCTTTTCAAGCGCTTGGTGTTCGCGAAGACGGAAACGTTGATAAACTGGTTGAAGAAGGTGAGCGCATCGTTGAACTATGCATTAATAACTTTGTCCGCCTTAAGTCTAAAAAAAAGAAATTCAAAAGTCTCTTGGTTGAATCGCACTCTACTGCATACATCACGTCGCGTTAGTGTTTTGCGGCGCCAAAAAAAAAGACGCAAGATCCTGACAGTATCGTTCAATTTATTAATACCGTGCTGCAACTACGTACCGAATTGCAAAAAGCTAAAGACTTTTATTTTCAAGTTGAGCTTCCAAGATTACTTCAATTCAACCCACGCAAATTTTGGACTTCCATATCACCAACTAAAACTGATACCATATTGTTTATGCTAGACGGTAAGGCTATTTCAGACCCACTTGAAAATAGCTAACGCTTTCAATGTCTACTTTCAGTCTGTATTCACGCATGACAACAGTTCTCTCCCAGTATTCAAAAGCCCTAATCCTGAGCTCGCTATTGATGATGTGTTGATTAACGAGAACGGCATCGTTAACATGATACTTAAGTTAGACACAAAAAAGTGCACTGGTCCCGAAGACATTCCAAACAGCTTTCTCGTAGGATGCTCTCTGTGGCGTGCACGTTATTTGTCAATAATTTTTCGAAAATCCGTATTTTCTAGTATTGTTCCCCAGTCCTGGAAACTAGCCAAAGTCTTGCCCTTGTGTAAGTCTAGTAACGAGCAATTCCTGTCCAACTACAGACCGATATCACTTACTTCAAATTGCGGTAAACTGTTTGAGCATGCCAGTCACAATCGTATAACAGAATATCTTGAGTCAAATAATTTACTCTCGCACATTCAAAATGGCTTTCGTTGTGTTTTCAGCACACTAACACAACTGGTCGAATTTGCGCTTTACATGTCTAGCAATCTTGACATTGGCAATCAGATTGACTTGTTATTCAAAGACTTTCCCAAGACCTTTGACACCGTTATACACAATAAGCTGATAAGTAAAATTGATGCTATTTCAAACAACCCTCGATTAATCAACTGGATAGCTAGCTTTCTTAAATCTCGATCTCAATATGTATCATTCAACTCCACTTCGTCCCCAACTATTGATGTAACTTCGGGTGTTCTACAGGAATCAGTTCTAGGACCTTTAATATTTTTAATATTTATATATGACCTTTCGAACAATTTGAAGTCTCAGGTCCGTCTTTATGCCGATGACTGCGTCTTATATCAGGTAATTTCTTCTCCTAGTGATCATGCCTTACTTCAGGATTCCTTCACCAGCTTTTGCACTTGGTGCAGGCTTTGGCAGATGCGCATTAACTTTCAGAAAACTGTAGTGGTATCGTTCACTAACAGCCGTTCTCCGTTGCTGCATGATTACACTTCCGAGAACACAATAATGCCCCGGGCATAAGAGTATAAATACCTTGCGGTTATCTTATCACACAACTTACATTGGTCGCGGCGACTTAATTACATCACATCCAAAGCATTGAAAAAATTAGGTTACCTGCGTCGTACGTCATCTAAATCTCCGAAATGCACCAAGTTACTGTTGTATAAAACGCTCATACGCCCTATACTAAAATATGCTTCATGTGACTGGAACCCGTATATAACATGCGACATCAACAGAATTGAATCTGTTCAAAAGAAGGCGGGTCGTTTCGTTTGCCATCACTACGATCACAACTTTTTACCTTCATCAGCAATGACTTCCTTGAAACTCCCTCTCCTATTCACCAGACGTGATACCAATTCTTTGAAGCTATTGCATTCATTTCTTCACTCATCTTGTCGACTATCTTCAGATGATTACATCTCATATGCTGATACTCTTTCAACTAGACGTTACCACAGCCTCAACATAAAGCCTTTCTTTACACACACGAACATTTTCAAGAACAGTTTCTTTCCTAGAGTTATTGAAATGTGGAATGACTTACCCGGTAGTATTCGTGAATGATCGATGTCGGAATTTTTAGACTCACTTTATAATAAATGTCAAATGTTATATAGTGTAAACATTGTAATCAGTGTATTTTGTTCATGTAAATGTACCCCACTCCTGCAATAGCCCTGTATTGGGCTGCAGTATTTGAAAATAAATAATAAATAAATAGGCAAATGTCAAGGCCATGATCTGGCAAGCTTACAAGGCAGCGCTTGGGTTGCCTAACAACCACGCCTGCAGAAAGACTGTTGAAACTAGAGTGCAGAACACCCTGGACGAAATATGGGTGGCGCGTCTGGTGATGCAGCACGCTAGGCTTTCGACAATCAAACTGGGCAGTATCATATTGGAAACCATTAGCATTGGAGCTGAGGCTCCCACTGGGGGACACTAAAATTCAGGTGTTGCGAAAGTTACATAAGGCCCTGTACATAAAACCTTTGCCCAAAAATATGCATCCGATTCACCATGTGCAGCGCAGACAGGCAACAAACAGAGCTTTACACATTGAGTACAGCCAGTACAAAGCGATAGTCTATACAGATGTCGCGAAATATAAGGACAAACACGCTTTTGTGATTGTGGCGGTGGACAGGCGAGGACGCTTGGTCGCCTCTGGATTGGTCAAAACCCGCTCCTCAGAAACTGCAGAGGAAGCGGCAATAGCGCTAGCTATAACTAATTCGCAGTCGGACTTAAATCTCAGTGATTCAAAGACAGCCATCCGAAATCTGGCGAAGGGAAAAATATCGGCGACCACCGCACATTTTCTGCACGGGGCCACGGGACGAAAAATTCAAGAAATGGAAATTGTCTGGGTACCATAACACTCTGGGAACCCTGAGAACGAGGCGGCTCACCTGAATGCTCGAGGTTTCGTCAGCCGGATAGACGAGCCGCCCGTTTCAGGGAGGTCCGCGAAAGATGGGCTGGTGTCCTTTCACAACATAACCAATCACTATAAACTAGAGCGGAGGTTCTTTCCGCTCCCGCAGAAGCGGTTGACTAACCCCCGTATCAAAAACGCTCCTCGACTCGACCCTTCACTCGAAACGCTCCATCAGTGGCGTTTTCCCATTCACAAACCACCCTTCACTTCAAACGCTTCCTTCACTTGAGAAAATCTCGAGTACTTCCTCGAGATTGTCAAGGAAGCGATCGAGCTACCTTGAATCATCCCTCGAGTGAAATTCCTGTGCCAACATCGTGTCCATGGCACCGCTCGTCTCATTTTGACTGCGTTTCTTGATCAATTAGGCTGCCAACGTCGCGTTTTTTCGACCGTGACGGTACGCGTTTACTATACGGAGCTGTTTTCGAACGGCTCGGCAACTGCTACTGTGGCTGCGGGACAGGCGGGCGTGGTGTCAAGGCGACTGCTCCCCAGTGTCGTGATGTGTTGTGTTCCGTGCACGAGCCAGTAGATTACCTGCCCTCGGTTGTGCGTATACTTGCCGTGCGAGTGCTCCAAGACTTCTGCGGACGCCAGTGCTTTGAAGTGTTTCGATAAAGCTCGCACACTGCATAAGTTCAAGCGTGGCGCGAAAGCTTGACAAGCAAGTGGAAAGAAAACGTAATGGCCAACTTTTGATGCACTGCATTCACCGTGGCTTCCTCTCCAGTGAAACTTTGCTTCTCTAGCCGAAGTTTACGGCGAAGCATACCTCCGTTAGACGACCACTTGTATCATCAAGAAGGTAAGATCTCCTGTGTTTTTTTTTATTTTTTCTCCTTCGTTCAGGTCGCTTTTGGAGACAGTTTAGGAAACACAGAACAGAATACAATTGGGCGCAATGAGTGTGAAACATAGCTTCCATATACAATGGGTATGCAGCTCACAATAGCAACGAACAACGAAGCCCACCTATAGGGGATCAAGCAGAGGGTCATAATCTGTGAAACCTGCATGTACGCAAAAATGCATCGAGTGTCGTATGAAAACGACGACATTTGAAATACAGCAGATACATAATAAGATTGTTTTTTTATTAAACCCTTCTCCTTCCCCTCCGAAGAATTCCTGGCTATGACACTGATTCATGCAATTAGATAATAAAATTATATAACCATATGCCTGGTCAGCTGCCCAAGTGCCTTAGCCAAACATGTGTCGAAATAGTCAAAGCCCAATACTTCAACACAGTCAAACCACAGTAATCATATTTCCCTAGTCTAGAAAACCTTTACTGTGTTTACCTTTACTTTACTTACTGGGCAACCTGTACTTTATTGGGCATTACTGTGTTTTGGCTGTTAAACTTAATTAGGCGCAATGTAAGAAAAGGAAAAAAAAGGGGGAGAGAAATATAACAATTTGTTGAATATCTGAGGTGAAATCGTTATATGAAATTCTCCTGAAAAATGAATAATTGCAGTGTATAAGCTAAATAATAAGTGGTAGTGTGGCTAGTAAAATTCGAAAGTGGATCGCTGACTCAGCAAGGTAATCTTCTTGTGTTATATATGAATTCCCAGAGAGCCCCGCAGATGTTCCTGTCGCTGTGTCCCAATGAAGTGGCCCCAAAAGACAAAATATTGGGAGTATTAAGTGATATTCCTAGTTTTCTGAATAACATTTTGAAGCACGTAGCGTCACTCGCATGAAGATGATGGTGCTGAATATGGCCAATATGTATGGCTCACACCCACTCTAAGCGATTGGCCAAGAAAGGAATAAATAAATAGAAAGAGATCTCATAAGAACTGTGCAAATAGTTAGGTAAAGCGGGAAAAAAAATATCTTCTCTATTCGAGAGATTTGTTTGAATATGGTTCGTTCTCGTTTCTTTACCTAGAGAAGAATACAACACGAAACAATTGGCGTGGACACGAGTGTACTGAGGAGGCATTCATGTATATTGTAATATGCAATAAAGAGCAAGGTATTGACAAATGTGAAATACGCTTATAAACATCACGCTTCATACGGAACGAGACGGCGAAGGTGAACGCCCCTGCAGAGCTTCCAAACAAATCTTGTCGCAATAAAAAGTTGCGAGAATGGTTGAATTGGGCTGCCCTTCTTTTGGAAAGCCACGTTACCTTCACTGTAAAGTATTCGTCTATTGGGACAGTAAAATAATCCGGCGCCTCCTCCTTTGGTTGCGTCCCCCACTACAGTGCCTTCGCTACAATTCTCACATGCTATATCTCTTTGACACATGTGTCTTGATAAAGCACGCGTGCAATGTGGGCTCCAAGTGCTAAGCCTATCAGTGTTTTCAGCTTGTCGGCTACAGTTTTGTTATTTCGTAAACTCGCAAAATGCAGCAAAATTAAAAGATGGTTGCATGCGATGAACACGCAAGATTAGGAGAAGGGTGGGGTGAATGCATGGCAACGCATGGTTGGAAACGATTCCCAACTTAAGTTTCTCGTATATGGACCATTCAAAAGTACACGCCCTAATGTCACGTTATTCGCCGTCCCGGCGTTACGGAAAGCCCTCCCCCCCCCCGCAAAAAAGAAAAAAAATTAGAAACGCCTAGAGAGAATGATGCACTCGAATGTGTATTATGAGAAGCTGTTTTAGGGCTATGTGTTGGATGAACTCTGGAAACACGGGCAAAACAGAGTAGTCAAGACACTGCAAACGCCACTCTGAAACCTGTTCGCTCTTTCGTTACAACTCGTATTCAAATTCATAACCGGTGATCGATACTTTGGATTGCCGATCTTTGCATTTTGAGTTTGTTTCTCGTACACCCAAACGTGTATAGTAGATAGTCTAGCCACTCAACTTTGAGAATCTGTTTGTCTTTGCATGTTTTGACGATATGATCAATTTTGACAGACATTTGCGCCATTGGGTTTTATTTATTTATTAATTTTATAGGTTACAGGTCCTGTAGGTCTACACTCAGGTCCTAGCAGGAGGGGCGACAACAACGAGACATGTTACGCTGGACACTGTCACAGCACATGATCAGACAACTTATAGAGCTCTTAGCCAGCAGTTTTACGGCAAATCTGTAGTGAGGTAAACCAAATGTGCGTGCGTGCTTTTTTTCGAGAAAACGCACTTAGCTTTTAAGCTTGACAGAAGTGTGTGTTACTCATGGTTATCGTACTTTATCGTCAAAGTTTTGAAATTAAATGAACCTTCGTAACTCAAATATGGCATTAAAATATCAGCTTCGCAATCTCACAGTGTTGAGCAATATTAACTGCCAGATATTTATGCCACCTGTTCAATATAAACTGTTGCTTGAATCGAGAAAGAGATGTTCTACAAAAAAAAAACTCCCAAGCATTTCCCCGAGGGTGAACATGGTTAAGTGCAAATGCACGGGGTGATGCTATGAGGGGTATTTATTAATTCGCACTATTATATTTATTAATCACACTATGGTGCCTTTATGGTGTAATGGTTCCTGGGAATCGCAATTTGATCACAAGGGGGAGTTTACGTTATATCACTGGCGAATGCCAACGGATTTTAACTTGCGGGCGCGCGAGAGAGAGGGGTGCGCGCGCAGCTGCAGCAAGTGAGGAGAGCAGAGGAGCGAGCGAAGGGGGAGGGGAACGCGCGCAGCGGCGTTAAAGATATAAGGCGCGTTACTGACGCCGATATCAGCATCGCGTCCGTGGCTTAGGCCCAAACTCCATAAGCGCGAAAATGCACGCGACAGCGACGAGCGACGCGACGTAGATCGGCGTCGCGCGATCAGTCGCTAGCGCAGGCAAACCTCATTCACGCGACGGCTTCGGCGAGCGAATTCCACTGTTGCTGGCATGAGGCCGTCAACTCGCACCAAGAAAACCGCGTAGCGAGCGGTTTCCAATTTAAAAATAAGATATATTGTTGTGTAATGGAACGGAAAGTGTTTATTATTGCCTTGCAGCAATTTTTTATATGCACATGCGTAATAAACATTGCGTTATTTTTTGTTGCGCCCACGTTCGATTACATCAATGAGGCGCTCATTGTACGCGTTGCGCTCATCGCCGTTGGCTGTGAAAACAACCGGCAGTACGTCACTGATGTATATCCTTTTCCGGTTTTTTTCTATTGGCTGCTTGAGCCCAGCACTTCCGGGCGATGAGCGACGGTTTCCAAATCTGGAGAACCGAGCGATCGCGCGAAAATGAGTACGCGACACGTCGCGCGACCGCCCTGTTTCGTCGCTCATAGCGTCGCTCGTCGCTGTCGCGTGCATTTTCGCGCTTATGGAGTTTGGCCTTTATTCGGTAGAGCGTCGCGCTGCGGCCCACCAAGTCCTCTTTCGTTTAAAGATAGACAGAAGACTGCGGACGCCGCCGACGGTGGTGGATGGTTTGGGGTCGCTTATAAAGTGTTTTCACACTTAAAAGAGTTCTGAAGGTTTGTCGCATGTATAAAGTGTAGAGGGGCCTTCTCAGCCTGTTTCCAGTAGCTTTGGTTTCGCTTGTATTGTTATATGAGACAGCGGGTGGCATCTAGTGCCACTAGTCAGTCCTATGGCGGCGGCGTCATACGCGCATTTCTGCGCACTTGCGCTGCCAAAAAGACGCGCCGCTCAAAACTGTTTTGCAACCACACAGGAAAGTGGTGGAAGACGAGCTTAGAGTCCGAGGAAGACAGCACAGTCAGCTTCAAGTTTTATGGCCACAATGTTTTGCGTCAGCCTGAGCCATCCGGAACCATCTATTGGTTTATTTTGCTTATGGCCTCAAATTGTATCCTCCACCACAAGTGTGTAGCTGTTGATCATAGTGCACAATTTTATAGCTACCCCTGTTACCTGCGGGATCCCAATGTCGCTGGGGCGCAATGTGATGGCAACAGCTGCAGAGCTTCTCCTCCCGACAAAAACGCTTCCGGAGCACATCAAGGCCCTGACTATGGAGCAGCTTGAAACGTTCTATATCTGCGCACCACGTTATTTTTTAGTACCATGCGAAAGAATTAAAAAAATATGCTTGGATGGATATTTCGGAAAGCTTACCCATGCGGAGTGAGGAGGCTAATTAAAAGAGACGACGCTAGACGAAACAGCGGAGCTCATGTGGCATCTGATTTATGGAGGGATTTATTCCTATCACGAGAAACCATCTTTAGCGAAATACCTTTAGGATGTTATCGCAAAAAAACGAAAACAAAAGTTAATTGAGATAAGTGAATGATTTCACCTGGGTCTCACAAAAAACTGACCAGTGCTTCACAGCATGTCACTAGCAAATAAATAGCCCGTCAGTTTAGAATTTTTTCGTCTGTGAGAAAAGAAACGTTTACGACTAAATTTATTATGTTTATACTCTTCCTGGGTAATCTGCTGTCAAAAAGTATATTGTAGTTTCTTTCTGAACAACATTGAATATGTAGTGTTTTCGTCGCGCTGTTTACCAGCGGGCAACCTAAAATTTCACAAATTCCACATTTTTAATCATTCTAAGATAATTATTTTTCTCGAAAACATGTACATTATGTAAGGTGAATTTCATTGTAAAAAAATTTATATGCTGCAATACGTGCTGCAGTGCTTTTAAGACTGGGAAACACTGTTTTCCCGATACATCTGAAGGATAACCATATTCATGCGGTAACGAAATAGTTTAATTTGTGAATAGGAAGCTTAACTTTTGTACTTCATAGCCAGCTTCCACGCTGGCGTTAAAATAAGAATAACTGCGGCACGCCGCGAGCATTGCCCGGCGGCGGCGGCGGCTTGGTCTCTCTCGCGACTGCGACGGTAGCGTGAACGGCGTGACTAAAAACGGTATGGCGGCGGCGGCACACAGCTCTTGTTGAGAGCACTGGCTCACTTGGCTAAATACGGAGCTGTAGGTGGACGTGTCCGCAGTAGCTGAGACGTCCAAACACTCCCAGTAGCTTGCTAGGCGTGAAGTGGGGGGAGGGCAGTGGAGAACACGCTTGAACAGAAACAGCAGCGCAGGTGAGTGGGGCAGCCACAGGCAATATAGTCGAACTAGATGCCAATGCTTCGGCCACTTACTTCTCGATAACTTGACGAAGAGAAGGCGTCAAAGACGTCATCGACTCCGGTTTGATATGACAAATAAAAGTAACCACGTGATTTCCTCACGAATGAATTTCTGTATCAGTGGAAGCAAAGCTGTCTGATTGGTTCTGTCACGGCGTAGGCCCCAAGAATAAAGGTTTGTGGCAGGTTGAGCAGCACCACGTGTGGAAGCGCATGGCCCTCGCAGTGCACCGTAACTCTGGTACAGCTGGATGATATCCGCAACCATTTGAGAACTTTTGGCAGCAAGTATCTGAAATTTATTATCATCTATGTCTTTCGGGATGTGGTTGATTTTCCCCACTTCGCGCAGCGACAAGCTGATGGGCGTCCAAAAAGAAAGCACATCCACAATGCAGTGCATGAATCTTTCACGCTGTCTTTGGTCTCTGCAATGCAAGCCTGCTACACTCTTAGCCCGTGTAAAGCAGGGCGTCCAAAGAACTCCGTGAACGTTGTCATCCAGGTGAACGTTGTCCACCAGGTGGTGCACTTCATGTGGTAGTTCTTGTACCAAAGTTCTGCAACATCGGTAGAGTACAAGTTCACGTAAGTCAGCTTGTCCCTGATATTCCTTATATATCAAGCGGCCACCAGATTTTACTCGGTGAGGCAGTCTTACAAGTCGTGCACATCTGTATCACTGAATATGGGAGGATCGGGCTGCGGGAGTGCGCCAGGTTAGAAAACGCGTGCTGGTGCATTCCTGAAACCGAGCTCTGTCAAGGCGTTGGGTACACCTGGTTTTCATGCTGAAACTGCTGGAACTTCGCAGCCGGGCACTACCACGATGTGTCACGATGGTTGATAGGGGACCGTTTCAAGTGCCTATTTCTGCCAGCCTGCATGTTATTATACCCTACGTCTGAATTGGCTCGGCCCTCGAGGTTACGTCGATTTCTACTCCAGGCTCTATGTGTCTTAGGAGCCACGTTAGACACGAGCACCATCTGGCAGTTATCTTCGAAAACCTAGGAAGGCTTCAGCGCCCGCGGAGAAAGATGCGTGCTTGTGTCGGGAGCGATAAAGATTTGAACGCAAAGTGACGGGCAGGTGCCACCACCGTGTCGTCTTAGATAAGCGTTAAAAACTCTTGCCTTCTTAGCATTGCCTTGCACTGTCAGCGCATCGTGATAAACGCTATGGTCCTTAGAAAGATTTGTATGTGCCTTCTCTAGTATAAAGGCACATATAGAAAAAATCGACGTGTTCTTATGGTGCCTCACATATGCGCAGTAATTGATTTTAATTGACGATTGCACAAGTATGAGAGCTCAATCTTGAGCAATATTGGTGGGTGCTGCAGATGGTGTTGGCCGTTTGAAGTATGGTTTGGTACGTTTAGAGAGACCCTTAGTGAGGGCAAAGAGAAAAATGTGTAGACAAACAGACAGAAAGACAGATAGACCAATCATTTTTGCGTGGAAGGTCTCCAAAGGAAGACTATCGTCTTTATCAAATCCACAAAAATCCCTTCTGCGCGCGGTATTGAAAGTGCGATCTCTGCGTCGGGAGAGCGAGACTTTGGACTTGTGGGGTTTAACGACCCAAAACCACCATATGACTATGAGAGACGCCGTAGAGGAGGGCTCCGGAAATTTCGCCCACCTGGGGTTCTTTAACGTGCACCCAAATCTGAGTACACGGGCCTACAACATTTCGCTTCCATCGGAAATGCAGCTGCGACAGCTGGGATTTCATCCCGCAACATGCGGGTCAGCAGCCGAGTACCTTAGCCACTAGACCACCGTGGCGGGGCGCAGGGAGAGCGAGACTTTAACCACCGAGCCACCCCGAACAACGTTCTTCACCATTCGAACGGGAAGTTATTTATATCTACCACTTACAGCTGATGTGTTTTCAGCATTACCAGAAAGATGGCGCAATGAGCGCACGGCGCCACATCTCGCTGCGGTGCCTGCTCTAATCTCCTGCGCATACTTTTCCCGGCTTAGAGAAGGGGAGCGACGCTCCCTCGCGCACGCTTATTTCGCGGTGGTGAGGAGGGGAGGACCGTACGCTTTGGCTGGCCTCAGGCTTTACGGGGAACAATTCTGCTGAAGTTACCGAGCACACAAAGGTCCCTGCAATCATTGCTGTCTCCGTTCCCGAAAAGCACACACTTTTCAGACTCAGCGAAGTAACAAGTGAGAAACCTATTTGCGTGCATCCGTACCTTTGAGTATGTTTAGTGCCTAATTTTTGCGCGAAAAACGCCGGGCATGTTTCGATCTGCTTTCTATAATGCGCGTGATCTTTGAAATTGTTGCTACTGCGTTCATTCTTTCGCCTTTGCGGCAAAGCTGTGACTTTTTTTCACAAAACACAGGGTCTTTGAAGTTATTTTGAAGCTTTCATCGCCTGCACTAAGTATGTTTGACATTGTATGGATGGTAAAACGTTTTTTCGCCAGAAAGCAACTGCTCACGATTGTGTGTTAGATGGTCATCAACCCAAGGTTGGCGGTGACCTGTGTGGCCCACTCGATGACCCTTAACTGGACAACTTGTTCCGATCTGGTCAAAATGACCTCCCAGTTTTCAGTTGCCGTTTTCACCCGACGCATTTCTGAGCCTTAGGCCCGTATTCACAAACGCTTCTCCACTCAAGGGCTTTTCTCGATTTGACGAAGTCAAGGCGGAGCGGGCTCCTCCACTCAAGGGACCGCTACGTTTCACGAACACTCCTCCACACTTCCTTAGCCAAGGGAGGCCTTAGAAATGCTCCCTTCACTTGATTGAACTGCGTGCGCCGAGAAAAGCGCCTGATAACGAGAGTATTCATAATTGTGGTAAGAACGCTTGTTCTAGTTACTCTTCTTTTATAAATTGACATCACAGCAAAATGCACGCATTTAGAGTGGCAGCGTGGTTTTCTCAAGCCATGTGCTGGTAGAGTTAGCGGAACCCCCGTTTCAAGTCTGGCAACAGGCGCACCCTGGCAGCTGAACGAACAGCTGATGGCGTTTCGTGTGCTGCTGAACGTGTCTACCTGCTTAGTTTATTTTGTCGCGTATGCGTCTATTAATTACACTTTGTATTTACGGCAGTGTCTGCGTGTGTGTCGTTTGAGACACTACTTTCACCGGGGTGACTAACAAACTACGTGAGTGAAGACAGGGAGCACAAGGGATAGTGTGTTTCTTTGTTTACTTTCGCTTTACTGAGAGCCTTCTGATCCCTAATGTAGCCACCGAATGCATAACGTGGTGCAGTGAGTAATTTTTACTATATATAGCATTACATTGGTGTGCTTTTAGGATTCACCATCGCATTATGTATAAGGATTACTCGTACGCAAATTCGTTCTCGCTACGGCAGCACGGGCACAGGTTCTAATTTCAGGGGCCTATGCAATGCTTATTTTCTCATTTACTGCGAATTTCAACCTAGCGCTTTCGTAGTTGTTCTTCTGCGTATAATAGAAAATTTGGAAGACAATTTTCACAACTGCTATTCAAGGTTATACCAGGGTAGCGTTAAAAACTATGCATGTTATACTCGTGGCTGAGCGTTCGAATTGGACTGCTACGCAAGTTAAGAAAAGCGATCGTGTGCCTTTTTTTACCTATTGGCGAAAATTACATTTTAAATTTGTTTTCTTCATTTAGCAGCATATATAGTTGGTTAACAGGGACTGGTGTGTGTCTGTGTGCCAATTTTAGCATTTTAAACTTCCAAAGGTGCCTGAGTAATCAGTTGTTGTTTTTCAATATTCTTCTATTTGCCCTGCATTTGTGGACGCGTCTTATTTGACAGATTCGCAGAGACGTAGCCTTTAAATGTGTGTAGCTTCCGTCTCCAAGTTCACAAAGCGTCAACGTCTTAAAGTTTTTCCCCCATCTTCTTGATCTGCAAGTTCAAAAGCACATTCGTTAGGGCACGAATGACCTTCGCACTAATGTTTTGGCTTTTATTTGCAGAATGTATTTGCTGGGAATACCTGTTGAAAAGGATCGTGGTGTCTGTGATCCGTTCCAAAGCCTCGGCACTGAAAGTTTATAGGAGATGTTTTATTCTTTTGAAAATCATAAAATTGAAGCCGCGTTGACTTTTGGCATTGTTTTGTTTAAAAAAATCCTGTGAGTTCTCACAACCTTGGAGAAACTGTCGTTAAGAAGCAGCGTATTTTACTCTGCCTATACATTGAAGACCAGTGCAACAAAGCGGTGAAAATGCTCAAGAGTATTGCAGTCATCGCGGATACATCTGGTCAGAACCCTGTAAATAAAATATCCGATATTGCTGTATCATTAGCACGTCTACCCGTTTGAACCATGTCAGCTCAGTTCCGTGGAAGAGGAGTCGTGCTGCGTTATGTAAAACAAGATTGATTTTTCTAGAACTGCTTTTCTGTAGAATTGGAGAAGGGGTTTTGCCGTCCTGTCTCATCTAGAAAAGACAAACATGACGATAATATGTATTGATAAATGAACAAAACAGAAGTTGTGAATGAGAATAAACCATTATTACCTGTGGCTGATGAAGAGCAACGTGGCAAACACAAGAAGGCAACTGCAAAGTGTTCATCAATCAGACATGTGCAACCTACACACTGTAAAGCTAAAGTATTAGCTCTGTGGACATCAAAATTAAGATCGAGGAAGTAGGCACCATAGCGCCTATAATGCAGTGCAGCTGCACTGATTAACTGCAGTTTTTGTGCTTTCGTGTACAGTCGTGCAAACTCTGCAATACATTGTTAAAACGGCACATTTTAGGAGACCTTTCCTTTGTGTTTTTCGGTCGGGAGCTGGTCCCCTGCGCAAAAGAGGCAAGAAATAATAATAGAAAAACGTAACAACTTGGAGACCACAGCCGCATTTTTCTTTACTTCTAGCGGTACACACATTCATTAGTATATCTTGCGTTAAGGAACAGACATGGTTGAAGTATTGGGCTTCGACTGAAGTTTGGCTCAGGCACTTGGGCAGCTGACCAGGCAAATGGTTATATAATTTTATTATCTAATTGCATGAATCAGTTTCATAGCCAGGAATTCTTCTTCGGAGGGGAAGGAGAAGGGTTCAATAAAAAAAACAATCTTATTATGTATCTGCTGTATTTCTATTTCATATGTCTGCGTTTTCATACGACACTCGATGCATTTTTGCGTAGATGCAGGTTTCACAGAGTATGACTCTTTGCTTGATCCCCTAAAAGTGGGCTTCGTTGTTCATTGGTATTGTGAGCTGCATAGACATTGTATATGGAAGCAATGTTTCACACTCATTGCGCCCAATTGTATTCTGTTTGCGTTTCCCAAACTGTCTCTAATAGTGATCTGATTGAAGCAGAAAAATAGAAAAAAAAACACAGGAGAACTTACCTTCTCGTTGATACAGGCGGTCGTTTAACAGAGGTTCGCCGTAAACTTCGGCTAGAGTAGCAAAGATTCACCGGAGAGGAAGCCACGGTGAATACAGTGAATCAAAAGTTGGCTACTACGTTTCCTTTTCGCTTGCTTGTCAAGCTTTCGCGCCACGCTTGAACTGATGCAGTGTGCGAGCTTTATCGAAACACTTCAAAGCACTGGCATCCACAGAAGTCTTAGAAACCTTGCACGGCGAGTATACGCACAACCGAGGGCAGGTAATCTACTGGCTCGTGCACGGAACACAACACATCACGACACTGGCGAGCAGTCGCCTTGACACCACGCCCGCCTGTCCCGCAGCCACAGTAGCAGTTGCCGAGCCGTTCGAAGACAGCTCCGTAGTAAACGCGTACCGTCATGGTCGGAAAAACGCGTTGTTGGCAGCATATTTGATCAAGAAACGCAGTCAAAATGAGACGAGAGGCGCCATGGACACAATGTTGGCACAGAAATTTCACTCGAGGGATGATTCAAGGTAGCTCGACCGCTTTCTTGACAATCTCGAGGAAATACTCGAGATTTTCTCATCCGAAGGAAGCATTTGAAGTGAAGGGTGGTTTGTGAATGGGGAAACGCCACTCACAGAGCGTTTCGAGGGAAGGGCCGAGTAGAGGAGTGTTTTTGAATACGGGGGTTAGTCAACCGCTTGTGCAGGAGCGGAAAGAACCTCCACTCTAGTTTATAGTGATTCGTTAAGTCGTGAAAGTACACCAGCCCATCTTTCGCGGACCTCCCTGAAACGGGCGGCTCATCTATCCGGCTGACGAAACCTCGAGCATTCAGGTGAGCCACCTCGTTCTCAGGGTTCCCAGAGTGTTCTGGTACCCAGACAATTTCCATTTCTTGAATTTCTCGTCCCGTGGCCCCGTGCAGAAATCGTGCGGTGGTCGCCGATAATCTTCCCTTCACCAGATTTCGGATGGCTGTCTTTGAATCACTGAGATTTATGTCCGACTGCGAATTAGTTATAGCTAGCTCTATTGCCGCTTCCTCTGCAGTTTCTGAGGAGCGGGTTTTGACCAATCCAGAGGCGATCAAGCGTCCTCGTCTTTCCACCGCCACAATCACAAAAGCGTGTTTGTCCTTATATTTCGCGACATCTGTACAGACTGTCGCTTTGTACTGGCTGTACTCAATGTGTAAAGCTCTGGTTGTGGCCTGTCTGCGCTGCATATGGTGAATAGGATGCATATTTTTGGGCAAAGGTTTTATGTACAGGGCCTTATGTAACTTTCGCAACACCTGAATTTTAGTGTCCCCCAGTGGGATCCTCAGCTTCAATGCTAATGCTTTCCAATATGATACTGCCCAGTTTGATTGTCGAAAGCCTAGCGTGCTGCATCACCAGACGCGCCACCCATAATTCGTCCAGGGTGTTCTGCACTCTAGTTTCAACAGTCTTTCTGTAGGCGTGGTTGTTAGGCAACCCAAGCGCTGACTTGTAAGCTTGCCAGATCATGGCCTTGACCTTTGCCTATTTATTTATTATTTATTTTCAAATATTGCAGCCCAAATACAGGGCTATTGCAGGACTGGGGTACAATTACATCAACAAAATACACTGATTACAAGGTTTACATTATATAACATTTGACATTTATTATAAGAGTGCGTCTATAAATTCCGACAACGACAATTCACGAATACTACCGGGTAAGTCATTCCACATTTCAATAACTCTAGAAAAAAACTTCTTGAAAATGTTCGTGTGTGTAAAGAAAGGCTTTCCGTTGTGGCTGAGGTAACGTCTAGTTGAAAGAGTATCAGCATATGAGATGTAATCATCTGAAGATAGTCGACTAGATGAGTGAAGAAATGAATGCGATAGCTTCAAAGAATCGGTATCACGTCTGGTGGATAGGAGAGGGAGTTTCAAGGACATCATTGCTGATGAAGGTGAAAAGTTATGATCATGGCGATGGAAAATGAAATGAACCGCCATCCTTTGAAGAGATTCAATTTTGTTGACGTCGCATTTTATATACGGGTTCCAGACACATGAAGCATATTCTAGTATAGGGCGTATGAGCATTTTATACAACAGTAACTTGGTGCACTTAGGAGATTTAGATGACGTACGACGCAGGTAACCTAATTTTTTCAATGCTTTGGATGTGATGTAATCAATATGCCGCGACCAATGTAAGTTGTGTGATAAGATAACCGCAAGGTATTTATACTCTTGTGCCCGGGGAATTATTGTGTTTTAGGAAGTGTAATCATGCAGCAACGGAGAACGGCTGTTAGGGAATGATACCACTACAGTTTTCTGAAAGTTAATGCGCATCTGCCAAAGCCTGCACCATGTGCAAAAGCTGGTGAAGGAATCCTGAAGTAAGGCATGATCGCTAGGAGAAGAAATTACCTTATATAAGACGCAGTCGTTGGAATAAAGACGGACCTGAGACTTCAAATTGTTCGGAAGGTCATTTATAAATATTAAAAAAAAATAACCCCTGTGGAACACGCGAAGTTACATCAACAGTTGAGGACGAAGTGGAGTGGAATGACACATATTGAGATCGAGATTTAAGTAAGCTAGCTATCCAGTTGGTTAAACGAGGGTTGTTTGAAATAACATCAATTTTATTTAGCAGCTTATTGTGTATAACGGTGTTGAAGGCCTTGGAAAAGTCTATGAATAACGCGTCAATCTGATTGCCAATGTCTAAATTGCTAGATATGTCATGCGCAAATTCGACCAGTTGCGTTAGTGTGCTGAAACCACAACGAAATCCATGTTGAATGTTCGAGAGTAGGTTATTTGACTCAAAATATTCTGTTATATGATTGTGAATGACATGCTCAAGCAGTTTACCGGATTTTTAAGTAAGTGATATTGGTCTGTAGTTGGACAGGAGTTGCTTGTTATTAGACTCATGCAAGGCCAAGACTTTGGCTAGTTTCCAGGACTGGGGAACAGTGCTTGAAAATACGGATTTTCGAAAAATGATTGACAAATAACGTGCACACCACAGAGAGCATCGTACGAGAATGCGGTTTGGAATGTTGTCGGGACCAGTGCACCTTTTTGTGTCTAACTTAAGTATCATGTCGAGGATGACGTTCTCGTTAATCAACACATCATCAATAGCGAGCTCAGGATTAGGGCTTCTGAATAATGGGAGAGAACTGTTGTCATGCGTGAATACAGACAGAAAGTAGACATTGAAAGCGTTAGCTATTTCAAGTGGGTTTAAAATAGCCTTACCGTGTAGCATAAACTATCTCATATCAGTTTTAATTGGTGATATGGAAGTCCGAAATTTGCGTGGGTTGGATTGAAGTAATCTCGGAAGCTCAACTTGAAAATAAAAGTCTTTTGCTTTTTGCAATTCGTTACGTAGTTGCAGCACGGTATTACGAAATCGAACAATACTGTCAGGATCTTGCGTCCTTTTTTTTGGCGCCGCAAACGACGAACGCGACGTGATGTATGCAGTAGACCACTATTCATCCAAGGGTCTTTTGGATTTCTTTTGTTTACACTTAAGGAGGACAAAGTTATTAATGCATAGTTCAACGATGCGCTCGAATTCTTCAACCAGTTTATCAACGTTTCCCTCTTCGCGAACATTAAGCACTTGAAAAGAATGAAAATAATTGCAAGGGTGTTCATTATTGACGCGTCATCAGCACGAGAGAAGTCAGGGAAATGAGTAATATTGGACTGTACTTTATTCATTGGAGAGGAGATTGAAACGAACACAGCTTTGTGGTCAGAAATGCCATTGATTACTTCGTACTGAAAACCACTTTCACCTAGATGAGAACTTAAGAAGACCAGATCAAGGACAGATGTGTTTCGGGTAGGTGTTTGCACGATTTGAGTAAGACCAAGGGATAATGAAAGAGATAAAAGTTTCCTACAAACGGCCAGATCATGGCCGGTGCAACACAGAGTTCGCTAATCAATACCTGGAGCATTGAAATCCCTCATGAACACAATATCCGAGGTGCCGAAGTACTGTTTGTGCAAGAACAAGCTAAGCTTTTCTAAAGTTTTTATTGGAGAACCAGCTGCTCTATAGCGCACACCAACAATCATAGACAGCCCTTTCAAACGTAGCTTACACCAAGTAACTTTGACATTAGGCGTATCAGGGAGCACGGAAAATTTTAGGTCCGAATTAAACAAGAAGAGCGGCACCAACCCCTTACCACAAGATCGGTCGTTCCGTATTGCTACATAGCCTGGGGGTGTAAATTCGGAATCGTACACGTCGCTGTGTAACCAAGTCTCTGTTAACGCAATTACACTAGGTGAATATGATGATACAAGAGCGAGTAAAGGTATAAAATTGTTCACAATGCTTCTTGCATTAAAAACAAAAAAACTTATACTGCTGTTACATTGCTGCAATCAACGAGAACTTGCTCCGGCCGTAGAAGTAGAAGTGTTTTTAGCAACTTTGTTGGTAACGCGCTTTAGCGTGTCTGTATGAGTGTCCCACATGTAGCGTACATCATCAATATAAGCATGATCGTAGCGTAGTTTAACTCTGCATTCCTTATCACGAAAACTTCCCGTAGCGTTCCACAGTTTCTTACGTAAGGCGCGCAGGTTTCGTGATAAGTCCTCAGTGATATGAAAACCAGAACCTTTCAGTTTTGTGACGTTTTTCATAACCCGCATGTTTTCCCTGAAATAAAATTTTCAGTATAACAGGACGTGACCTCCCATCCCGTGGTCGGTCCACACGTTGACAGTCCTGATTATCTGGACAAGTTAGTTTAAGATGCTCTGTTAGTATTTGCGAAACAGTATGCAATAAAGAGTCAGCATTTTCGTCGTGAGGTTTTGGTAAACCATGCAAAGGATGTTGTTCCGGCGCGAACGGCTTTCTAAATCGTCGGATCTCGAAGTGGGTTTACAGACTGCCTAAGCGAGACAACTTCAGAGTTAAGCTTGTCGTACACTGCACTGCAGTCAACAGCAGCTGTAGAAGATTCCAGTGAAGATACGCGCCCTTCAAGGGCATCAAAGCGAGAATAGAAAGACTCTTTTATATCTGCAAGGTCACTAGCAATTTTTCCTTGACCAGCCAACATTTGCGCGAGGAGATTAGCCGTTTCTGGAGTGGGACTTTCTGAGCAGTTATTGACAGTTGTATTATTGGCATTTGTTTCCTGTGCCTTTGATATATTTGTTGAAGGCATCCCCCTAGGCTCAGGGTTAAGCTGTACGTCCCCACTCAAGAGAAGGTCATCGTAGCAATGCAACATACGAAAACAGAAATCAACAAGACTGCTCGGGCAGAACAGCAGTAACAAAAAGCGGTCATCTGATCGATAACTATAGGCATGCTAGATGTACGATACAAACAATGATACAATACGATACAAGCAGTGTACGATACAAGCAGAACAAGCAGTGATTGGGCATCGTTCCGGCGTCACCGCTGTTCCGCGCACTGAAGGAATGTGTTGACGGGATGTCCTTTATAGTCTCACATGTAGACGTCGCTGTCCACAGGTGACCGGTAATTGGCTGAACAACAATGGCCTTAATCAATAGTTCAGCACGTGGCAGGCCGTTCGAAAAGCCACCGAACACACCATGGCCATCATCAAGACGAGTGACAGTGCAGTACGGAGGCACTCTATCGGCAAGTTCCACGTGTCACAAAAAAGGCACCATGGACTATGATGCAGCGCTGTCGCAGAAGAAGCCATGGAAAAATCCGAGGAGCTGCACGAAGAACAAGCAGTGATTCGGCATCTTTCCGGCGTCACCGCTGTTCTGCCCACTGAAGGAATGTGCTGACGGGATGTCCTTATAGTCTCCCATGTTGACATCGCTGTCCGCAGGTGACCGGTAAGTGGGTGAACAACAATGACCTCAATCAATAGTTCAGCACGTGGCAGGCCGTTCGAAAAGCCGCAGAACACGCCATGGCCATCACCGAGACGAGTGACGGGGCAGTCCGGAGGCACTCTATCGGCAGGTTCCACGTGTCGCAAAAAAGGCACCATGAACGATGAGGCATCGCCGTCGCAGAAGAAGCCATGGAAACATCCGAGGAGCTGCACGAAGAACAAGCAGTGAATAGGCATCTTTCCTGCGTCACCGCTGTTCTGCCCACTGAAGGAATGTGCTGATGGGATGTCCTTTATTGTCTCCCATGTAGACGTTGCTGTCCGCAGGTGACCGGTAATTGGCTGAACAACAATGGCCCCAGTCAATCGTTCAGCACGTGGCAGGCCGTTCGAAAAGCCGCAGAACACGCCATGGCCATCACCAAGACGAGTGGCGGGGCAGTCTGGAGGCACTCTTTCGGCAGGTTCCACGTGTCGCAAAAAAGGCACCATGGACGACGAGGCGGCGCCGTCACAGAAGAAGCCATGGAAAAATCCGCTGTTCTGCCCACTCAAGCATCCAACTTCATATAAGGTCTTACGTAAGCGATTCTGCAGAGCACAAACACCTGTACCAGCTTACAGAGTTCTTTTTCTTTAACACCAGTCTTACGGTAAGTGATTTTCTTGATTAGCCTGACAGTAGCGCTGACTGTGGTATTACGTTTTTCAGGGGCCACCATATTTGTGCTGTTGGTTTGTAGATATAGGCCAAGAATTCTAATCGTTTGAGCTTCAGCTACCGGAATACCCCCTACATTTTCCTCCAACGGTGGTGGCAGAATATAGTGTCTTGCATGTAGCCCTCTGGGTCCCGTCCCGCCTCCCCTGCCATCTTTTCGACAATATTCACAGCCTGTTGCAGCGTTTTTTTTTCAGATGCACGTCACTACCCCTGGTTACCCATAGAGTAATATAATTCGCATAAAATGGCCCCGCCGCGGTGGTACAGTGGCTAAGGTACTCGGCTGCTGACCCGCAGGTCGTGGGCTAAAATTCCGGCTGCGGCGGCTGCATTTCCGATGGAGGCGGAAATGTTAAAGGCCCATGTGCTCAGATTTGGGTGCACGTTAAAGAACCCCAGGCGGTCGAAATTTCCGGAGCCCTCCATTACGGCGTCTCTCATAATCATATCGTCGTTTTGGGACGTTAAACCTCACAAATCAATCAATCCGCATAAAATGTGTGTTTGCATCCTGGTGGCTCCTTCAGCATCGGCTGTGTTTTAATTAGGGCAAGGTTAAACAGGAACGGTGACAAAACTGAACCTTCTGGCACCTCTTTGCCTCCCAATGCGAAGGAATCCAATTTGATATCTTCTATTGCAATTTCTGCGGTTCGATCCTTCAAGAATCATCTGATGTGGCAGAATGTCCTGACACTGGGCCGATTTTTGATAGGTTATTCAATATTGCCTCATGCGAAAAATTGTCGAGAGATTTATTGAGTTCAAGCCCCAATACAGCTTTGGTGCGCGTGCCATGCCCGGAATTGACTACATTATGTTCCAACTGTATCATGACAACCAGCGTGGACAAATTGGCCCTGAAACCTATGACGTTGGGGAAAACATCGCCTTACCCTCTGCATAACCCTATAGCCTGTTGAGAACCACGTGCTCTATCAATTTGCCCACGCATGATGTCCCCGATATGGGTCGTAGGTTCTCCAAGCAGAGTTTCCTGCCTGGCTTAGGAGTAGATACAATCCTGACATGCTTCCCTTGTGCTGGGATCTCCGCGGCCACCCAGCACTCATTTATCAAGTCAGTGATTGCCCCCACTGATTTGAAATCTAGGTTTTTCAGCATTCTATTAGTAGCCCCAACCGAAACTGCGGCAGACGTAGTACTCAGCGGCCCCATGACAAAATCCACCTATGCAATCGTAAACTCTTCATCTAGTTCCGAGTTTTCCACCCCCGAGTAGTGTGGTAAGCAACCGTCTACTCCATTAGTTATGTACCAATTCCGGAGTTTCTTTATAAACTCTTCAATTGTGCTATCATAATAATGCATTATTCGAGTCATTATCTTCGTTGCGCCGATTTTGTTGTTGTCGGATCCAAAAGATGCCTCCACAGCTACCATAAATTTTTGCACTTATACTGTCCATTCATGCGATCACAAGTCGGGCCCCACTGCTTGGCTTGCAACTCACTTGTATAATTTTCAATTTTACGTTCTAACTTGGCAGTCCTTCTGCGAAGGACACCATTGTGTGTTTGCTTCTTCTATCTTCTCAGCAGACTTGCGTGCGCCTCCCGCATGTGTACTAGTCACGAGTCTGCCGACAAGTTCTCCTGCTCGACTGGCACTTATACTGTGGTATCCTTTGCATCTTCCTTGAGCGCCTCTACCCATGCGACCAGGTCTTTAATTTTGCCGTTCGCAGTGTCTGCTCTGTTTTTCCTAAATTTGTCCCTAACCGTAATTCTATTTCCCTTCACTTTGTCTTCATGCTTCGCAGCGCTAAACGTCGTGGAAAGGATATAGTGACCACTTTCTAGTGCTTGTATCATGTTAGTCCACTTTGCAGTACTGATACCCCTAAAAAACACGTAGTGCCATCATCATCGCCATCATTTCTTGATGACTGTGCCGCGCCTCTCGCGCAGCTGATGCTAGCTCGAGCTGCGCGAGGAGGAGAACGAGCTGACGCGCCTGGAGTGGCGGACGCTGGTAGCCGACGTGGCTCTGCTTAAGGCCTAGAATAAAGTGGCGAGATCGGCACGGCCCCATTGGCCGCCTTCGACGTCATCCCACGTCTCTCTTCTCTCGTCGCTACATTTGTGACCCGGAGAACACGCCCTTCGCCGAGCGGCCCGCGGCCATGTTCCCGCAACTCTGCCCGCCAGTGCCGCCGTTCCAATCGACCTACCCCAAGGTATGGTTCATGCAGCTCGATGCCGTTCTGGCGTTGAATGGCGTCACGGACCAGCCGCTGATGCACGCCATTCTTCAAGACGCCTTTCCGGTAGAGTTGCGTCATCTCTCTGGCACTTCAACCTCCAGCCAGCAGCCTTACGATGACCTCTGCTCGGCGGTGCTTGCCAGACATGACCTCACATACCGTACGCTTCCGTTTACCCGCACCAGGCAGGTTTCCCAGGCGTCGCTGAGCAAGGTACAAATCAGTCCGCAGCCCTCCATTGACCGCTACCTCGGTACCCCGGCTTCGACTACTTCTACACCTGATCCGGTCGCAGAAACATCCACTCCTGCACCTGATCACGACCGCGATGTAGAAGACTCCCCCATTGCGACTGACCTTCCCTCCGAGAGGTACATTCCCTCAGAGCCCCCGTGCGGAGCTTCATCACACGTGCCTGCCACCTGCAAGTCTTCCGTGAAATATACGGCTCGTCACACCTAGATCCTACCCGACTCCACGACGGCTACCTGGCCGCACGCCTCGTAGTCTGGCGCTGACGTCCATCCGCCTGCTATTCACCTCCCGGTCGCGGAACCTTCACCATCCCCAATGTACGAAGAAACTCTCTACCAGCCACAACGCTCTGTGCGTCCTTCCAGCAGCGACCAGCATCGTCCTCGCAGTTTCCCGCAGCTGAGGTTGAGGCCGCCAGCCATCAACCACGGCCAGGCTTCCAAGACGCTGCGACTGTGACTGACGCGCTTGAGGAAGACGTGCCCGGTCCGTTTCGGACGGGGCTCACCAGGCATGCAGCGCCTGCGGTGGGGCAGTCTGGGGGGTGTTGGCTGGAGGCGGCCGTCAATTGTGCAGACCTGCACGCCGGCCCTCCGGACTGCACGCGGACTGCCGGAGGTCATTGCACGAGCACAGGTGTCCCGTCCAGTGCTCCGGGCGAGCCCACGCTGGCTGGGTTCCACCACCGCCATTCCCCGGAGCCTTTGCCTCCAGACGGCAACGGCCAGACGTGTGTCTAAAATGCCAGCTAGAGTGTCACAACCGCGACGGCGCTCATGCCTTATGCGTGTCTGCCACCCGTTGCCCTACGTCAGCGACGACGGCGTGCTTGGCGTCACACATTGCGGCAACTTTTGGGCCGCCCTGCTGCGCGGCCACGGGTTGCGGTCACGGCCCCGAAGACAGCGCAGGCGCCTACTGGGCCTGTCCGACGCGGTGTCCCACCACTGGTCGTGTGCCCGACTGCCCACGCGCACTTGGTGGTATTGTTGGGACACGTTCCTGCGGGCGTCGGCACGTCAGACGCCGCTCGACTTTGAGGTCTGTGTTGCGTCGACCCCAACGTCAGGGCCCGCACTGCCGGCCCTCTGCCGACGTTGGCAGCATGACCTCGCGACACACGGTCCACTCTCGGCCTGTCCGGCCAGGTCACCGTGAGACCCGCTTGTCGGCTACCACAGCGACCCGGCACTTCCTCCTTCGTCCCTTGCGCTTCTCCCAGAGTCGCCCACCAGAGACCCGCTGCTTACCGATGACCCATCAACGTTGACAACCTAGACTTTCCAAATGAACAGTTTATGGATTGTCGTTCATGTATATAGCTTTTGTCACTATTTTTTCTTTTTTTTCATATGCCTTCGAATCGCGCAAAGCGCTAGGGGGGAGCTCTGTAGTGCCATCATCATCGCCATCATTTCTTGATGACTGCGCCGCGCCTCTCGCGCAGCTGATGCTAGCTCGAGCTGCGCGAGGAGGAGAACGAGCTGACGCGCCTGGCGTGGCGGACGCTCGTAGCCGACGTGGCTCCGCTTCAGGCCTAGAATAAAGTGGCGAGATCGGCACGGCCCCATCGGCCGCCTTCGACGTCATCTCACGTCTCTTCTTCTCTCGCCGCTACAAACATAAGGTCTGGAGAGGTATGAATGCTTAGGCTGTTGCCCACCTCGTATGATCTTGCGGATTGTTTAACAGCGTCCATCGCAGACACCGGGAAACTTGCTAAAGCCGAATGCTTTTTGGGCTGGCTCGAATATAACTCCACTCCGGGTGAGGCACATTGAAATCTCATACCACAACAAGCTCAGTGCGAGCTGCTAACCATTGAGTTTGAATCAGGAGTTCTGGCAAGCCTAATCCTTAATCTTTTGGAGAACTATACACATTAAATAAATACAAACTCTTCTCATACTTTTGTTTAGGCAAAATCTCTAGCAGGACGTAGTCTTCTCTGCTGCTATCTACGGAATGCTGAATGGCAATGATGTTGCGATGAACTAGCATGGCTGTGAAGACACGTGGTACAACCCTTGAATCAATCCCTGGCGCTGTGAATGCCTTTAATCCGGGTAATTTTACGAACCAGTAGCCTCCTGTAAGGCTAATATGTCCGGTTCACTATCCAGATTTTGTACGTGCAACTGCACGTTACCCCGCTTTAGATGAAAGCGCCTGCAGTTCAACTGCGAAACCTCAATTCGCCGGTGAGGCACCATGATGAGGCACTAGGTTTACTAATGGCCACACGCAGGAGGAAGTCTTGCCTTCAATGGAATATGGAGCTGTGTTTTGCAATACTCAGTACGGTGGCCTATGAGATTAGCACCGGCCGAGCATCCTACAACATCGCCACCGCAGCTAAACCTGAGACACATGTTAATAATCATGGTCAGTCGGCACATTTGATGCTCGACGAGAATTTTTCTCGGCATTGGAGTGAAGGCTACAAAGCCAAATTTCGGGCGTCTTCCCGCTAGTGAATGTCGTTCCACAACAGCGCCCGTATTTTCACCGTGAAATGTAAAAATTCAACCTTTATATCTACGTGGAGCTTTTTGAGACAGGACGTAGCTCATAGCATGAAGATAGTTGTATTTACTTTAATTTATACGTTGTGACTTTGCCTTTTTCAAAGCCCGAGAAAGTCTCACCTTATTTTGTGCACCTCCAACGCTAAGCGGCGTCGGCGTCTACATGAAACGCTGATGGTGCACCTCTGTCGCTTTCCACAGAGTAACGAGACGCGCGCCGAAACGGACTGCTTTGCGCAGTGCTTTATATGCAGAAGCTCCGCCTCCGTAGCTTTCCCTCAAGTACCAAGAAATGTTGTCGCCGTGTATATCGCGCTGCTCGGCCAGCGCGCGTAGTCTGTTGTCACCACCCGCTAGCACCCGAGCACGTGCGGCTGCCTAATTACAATTAGGGGCAAAGCTCCTAAAGCCTTGAGGCTGTCCCTCCTAGCTCGTGGCACGGGGCCTCCTAGTACAATGAAACAAGCAGCAGGTGCGGACTGGCGGACAGACGCATGGGCAGACGGATGGACAGATGGATGGACGAGTGGACAGGTGGGTTGAAAGACACACAAACACACATGCAGACAATTCATGGTTGAGCAATACAGCCATCAGAAGCTTCGCCCTGCTCATCATCATTCACTCCGTAGATATGCTTTGATATATTTGCTGAGTGGTTTGTTTGAATAGTTAAGTCAGGACATGCTATATTATCAAGCAGTTTACGCCAAGTCATGTTAAATCCGAGGTAATTACGCCCCGTCTTAAGAAGACCATGCTAAAAAAGCCATGTATATCTAGTATGGGGCTAACTAAAGCATGTTAGTTGATGAGGGAACTGAAATATGCTAATTAACATGACGTTAATTATGAACACGCTAAGCAACGCCATGGTAATTACTACTACCGAGTATGATGACAATTAGTTTGCTGCCAATACAGATTATGTTTAAGAGCTTCATACTTTTTATGGTGTTGCTGATTGCACCCGAGATAACAGCCATTTATTTGAAGTGCTATCCATGAAGAAAAGATAGCTCCGTGTAATGGTCTTTACGTCTCAGTGGATTCAAACCATAAAATCAAGACCGTTGATGCGGTCTTCGTTTCGATGCCGACCACGCACGTGAGTAGACGATCTACTTAAAAAACTACAAGAAGCTATCAGCCCTGAGCACGAACACTGCTGGCGCGACAGTCGGTGTGAAGGGACGTCGCGCCAAGGACTCTCTTGCTCCACGACCAAGTATTGCGTTTTACGGCACCGGCCTTTTGCTCGCTCTTACACGATGCAGTGGTGATAACTGCTCATTGTCGCGATGCAAAAATTCTAAGGTACAAGGCGGCTTTTTACTCTGTTATCGAAAGTCAATTGAGCTGCATAATGCTGCGTATATCTAAATAGCTAACTCCCACCCATGCGGGAGATTCACAGGGAAAATGGTGTTTCATTACAACAAGGCATTAGCTGTTGCCACTGCCCACGCTAAGAAACTCGTGCTAAATATATTTACGTTAAATATTCAAACTTCACTACAACTTGGCGTGCACTGCGGGATTAGAACTTAAGTGTCTCGAAAAACTACAAATAATAATATTAGAGTGCTTTGAAGTTCACTGCCACATCCCAGTTTTAGGCACAATATTCAGGTGATTCAACAAAGTTGCGCGTTTAGCTAAAAGAGACGTTAGATTATCTATAATAATTTTTCAATATATCCAGAATGTATACGGTCACACATATCTTAGTGTATTGAATTCTGTTAATATATTTTTCTGAACAGCATGTCATTAGAAAGTAAGGGGCCGTATATACCGATTTTCTTGAACTGCTGGTCCGAACACCGCGTCACAAACGCTATTGTTTAATTAACGTAAGAGAACTATTGACAACAATCGTTTGCCGTACGTTTGCAACTCAAAATGAGCGTTGTGGATGGTGCGTTCATTCGTGCTTCCGTTAATTCATCTGTCCGTGCGTTCGTCCATGTGCCCATCTGTCCGTCAAACAGACAGACAGACAGACGACGGACATACGCGGCCAGCTGGGTCTCGCAGGTCATATTCATATACAAGTTAATAAAGCTTGGGTGTAGGTGTAAAAGCGCTGTTACTAAGATGCTGCATCAAGTTATCATAATTTAGCTCAAGCTGTTTTTGAGTGAAATAAACCCCGAAATCATTGTGAGAAAAGTGACAAACTATATTACGAGTGAGCAAGTGCATAAGAAAAATTGCCCGCAGCTTCCCTCGGGGGAACACTGAGGAGGATGCGGAGCATATAATTGGTTAACGGGGTGTTAAAGTGCGACTTACTTGGGTCGATGGCTAAATTGGTTAACGTGGTTGTGAAATGGGGTGTTAAATTGCGACTTACTCGGGTCGATGGCTAAATTGGTTAACGTGGTTGTAGGAGGGGGTGTTAAATGAGTGAACACGTACACACGTATGCGAAAGGACGGCGCTGGTCGAAGGGACGTCGATCATTGTGTTTGTGGATTCGTTGGGATTCATTTCACCGCGACCTTGGACGTCGACGCGCCGTACAAACCAACCGACGAGCGGCAACTGAGCGAGCGAGCGCCGACCTTGAGTATATATACAGCACGACGGCGCATGCACTGTCAGCTGTTGAATGTTCTCGAAGGAGAAGCGCGCGCGTGGCACAGATGGCGACGGCGCGACAGCGCATGCGCTGTCAGCTGTCGAATGTTCTCGAAGGAGAAGCGCGCGCGGCACAGATGGTGGGCGACGGCGCGACGGCGCATGCGCGCGCATCAGCTGTCGAATGTTCGAGAAGCGGCGCGGACGGCGCACTACAAGGCGCGAGTATAAGATGCTTCCGCATCTAAAACAAAATACAGCTGCTGCATTGGCATTCTCGGGCAAGTGCTTTGAAGAGGCCTTGTTAGTCTCAATAAATCGTGTGTTTTTGCAACTTTGTGTAGGGCTTGGTACAAATGTAAAAAAACAGTCCATAGGCAGATGGTCGCATGTGTGCAAAACAAATAAAGCTTCCGGAAGTGAGAACATCAGCTCGGGCCTTCTTGCATTGCACCCCAAGTCCCCTTTTAGGAGCGGAACTGCTTAAGGCGTGGGATGAGCGTCCCGTCAAAATCGTATGTAGCCACTTCTCGTTAGTTCTTGAACCAGCCGTAAAAAGCGGTACTTGTACATATAACAAAATGCATATACACTGAAAAATGCAAATGGTAAAATACAAGAAGACGTTACTTGTAGTGGAAAAATTATAAAAATCACAGCATATTCATGGAGTGAATTATGATGAGTGGAGTGAAGCGCCCATCTGTCCATTCCTTCGTTCTTGCTTCCGTCCATCCATCCGACCATGCACCCATCCACTCAATTGTGCGTCCATCCATTCGTGCATTCATTAGAGCGTCCGTCCGCCCGTCCTCTTGTGCGTTCAACCATGCGCGCGTTCATCCATCTATCTGTGCGTCCATTTATTCGAGCATCCGTCCATGCGTCCATCCCCTCGTGCGTTCATTCGTGCTTCCGTTCATTCATATGTCCGTGCGTTCGTCCATGCGTCCATCTGTCCGTCAAACAGAGAGACAGACAGACGACGGACAAACGCGGCCAGCGGGGGATTCTCGGTTTGCCGATACGCACAAGGTGGCGGCAGCTCGCACCCAAGAGAATCCCGATGTGCCAGTGCGCGAGAAAATAGGAATGACGTCGCACAAAGACGTTGGCGATCGCGTGATTGTCAGCGGCGCCATACGCTAGGGGGCGCAGTGTAGTAAAATAAAAGCCGTCTCTGCTAGAGCGCGTGTTCAGAAAGCTGGCGGATGGACAGAGCTTCAGGGTGGAGTGTGTGCAAGACAGCGGCGGCTGGCGGTTCCAGACGGAACCCAAATGTCTGAATGTGCATAACAGAAACGTGCGGTGAAGCTGGACGGAAGCTCTGGCAAGATCCCGGCGTATGAGAACAGGAGGCTGAAGTGGAGCGGCAGTGGCGTGCGGACCCAGCTTCACCCTATACCACTCACCTCTTAGATATCATTCCATTTTTTTCTAACGATACTGGTACATGACAGTCACCTATCCATTGGGTATTTGAAACGGTTGACCCCATCCGCAGCGCCCACCAATGTCGCTCAAGGTTTAGCGTTCATACTTGTGCAATTGTCAATTAAAAAGCAATTATTGTGCGTGTGTCTGGGGCACCTTAAGAACACGTTTGTAATCCATATGTGTGTCTTTTACAAGAAAAAGCATACGCAAGTAACTTTAAGGACCAGAGCGCTTATCACATTACGCTGACCATGCAACGCTTGCACGAAAAGTCGAGTGTTTCCAAAGCTTTGCTAAGACGAGACCTAAGACGAGACGGTGGTGGGACCGAACCATCGCTTTGCATTCTGCACCTTATCACCTCTGAGACGGGTGCGCACACCTGTCTCAGAGCCATGCGCTTCGTTTTCCAAGAAAAGTGCCAGATGGCGCTTATGTCTCACGCGTAACGTGACTTGATGTGCTCGTTCGCCTCCGCTGCACGCCCGAGGTACTCTAACGCAGCGCCTTCAGAATACCATTAACCGATTTCCTTGCGCAGAACATCAAATAAATGTTTTGTTCACTCTCTGCGCACGCAAGACTATCGTCTTTTGACGACATTTTAGATTAACAAGCAGATACGGGGTGAATGTTTTCTAACGATACTGGTTCGTGACAGTCATTGTATTGTTCCTTCGAACGACGTTGAGAGACCAGAGTCCGAAGACGAGCGATTCGACAGGCTTCTTCCGCGAGGCACAAGGTATTGAATACATAATCCTGATTGTGTTGAATGAAGGGAGAGAAAGTATCCAGAGGGCTTAGTGGCAACCAACATGGCATACATCAGATAAAATGGGCTTCGTTGTGTCTTTTTTCATCGTGTTGTATGCGTACGCGATAATAGGCAGCACACTATCCGAGTTCTTGGCACTGCAGAACTCGAGGTGGTTAAAGGTGGGAAGTAGACCCGAAGCGCAAGCCGTAAGAAAGTGTGCGTGCGCCACCTCTCATTTAGTTCTCGGAATGTCCGCTAGATGGCGGTGCTTCTATATGGGGAATATATGATCAAAAGATGCGAGATGGTGGTACTCGGAGTGTTGAATAGATGGACGAACTGACACACAGACAGATGCAAGGAAGAACGCATGAACGGACGCATGAACAGACACGCGCACAGACAGGCGGATGGACGCATGAACGGTCACACAGACGGACGCATGGACAGACGGAACCAAGAACGAATGGACGGGCGAATGCTTCGCCCTACTCTCCATCATTCACTCCGTGGATATGCTGTTAATTTTTTTATTGTTCAACAACGCACAGAAGAAATTTTTCACCGGTACCACCTCGGAGGTCATAATGTTATACTTGTTACACACTACAACGGCTGCGAGGGACAAACGCGTGCCGCTATAAGGAGCTTCGCCCCTAAAACGCAATAATGCGATGGCGTCAGTGAAAATGCAACGCGATGCCCGCGTCTTCCGGCCCACGTGAGCGGGTGGATTGCAGTAGAGTTACATGGGGACGCGTGCGAGCGTCTTTTTTCTTTGAGCCCCTAACGACTAACGTGGTGATGGTGATGAAAAACTTTATTATAAAAGACAGCGTATGAGCCCCCGAAAGGGCCTTAGGCTACGTGACATCCTAAGTCCGGGGCGTCATTGGACCATGCCGCTGCCTTTGCTCGGGCAATCAGGGCCTGTTGGGCCTCAAGGTCGCAGTACCTAAGCACTGTCGCCTCCAAGTCCTCTCACGTAGTGCTGAAGAGGAGAGAAACGGCTGTGTTCGGCTGACAGGACCTCATGATGTGGTAGACATCGACTGTCTGCCCACTGTGCTAGCGCTGTCGGTGACTGCGGAATCAAAATAATGTAATATCGCGAGAAAAAACAACGTGTTTGTTTGGAGTCGGCGTAATATTTTTTGTCCCGCCTTATCCAGATCCCGGGCAAGGGGTGGATACCGGCAATTCTGTGAGCGATAATATTGCACAATTTCTTTGTAGATGAGCAGAGGTTGTTGCGGGGTTCAGTTCATAGGGCTCGAATGAAGTACCCGGGCGACTCGCTCTCTGGGTTTTGTGCCAACTGGTTGTGCCCTCGCGATCTCCGACGACAGCGCAGCTCTGGACGACTGGCTCGCCCTACACCATCTCTTGCCGCCTACAAGAACTCTCGCTGTGTAATGCCCCGTCATCAGACTTCCGCGACCGTGTCCATCTTTCATATCTTCCTCCTACTTTCGTTGTTTTCTGTTCGCTGTCCCTGCGCCTCACTCCCTCTTTCCTCTCTCAATCCATTTACCTTTTAATACTATCCTTTTATTCCTTTTTTACTCCCATTCCTCGTGAGCACACTGATGAATACAGTTACGGGGCTCGCTTTTCTCTTCTTCTCTCCTTAGGAATCCCGTAAGAGGTACCCGAGGAACGAGCGCTCGAGCAGCCGCGTCTGTGGCCTCGTTCCCTCGAAGTCTTTGATGACCTGTGGACCATACCAGACGTTTTGGGGTGGGTTCAGCGAACCAAGTGCTCACGGGCAGAATTTCGTAGGTGAGAGGGGACATTGTTGGGAACCGGTAATGATTACATTAGAAGCGTGGTGCGAAAGACCTAATGCCATTGCGACCTCCTCCACCTGTGTTGAGTTGCGAGCCTTAAAGAAAAGGCCATCCACCTGTGTTTTCTTGTAAAGTATTTGCTGCCGTATAGTATCCCCTCAGTCGAGGTCTGGCGACGTTTATATAGTAAACCCCTCGGTAACTGAACGGCCAAGGTCAGCGAACTTTGGTTGGGCTAGTGCCAGCAACGCAGCTCCCTCTTGTCAGCGGACGCCAGCCGCTTGATGTTGCATCAATGATCTGGCAAACAGAACATGAAGAACTCGGCCTGTACGCGCAAGTGTCACACAACCTAAGCACTCATCCATCGTAGCTGCCACCAGAGTTCGAGTGAAAAGTTGCTTCCTTCTCCTCGCACCGAGCAGCGGAGAACATTGAGGATAATGATTCCGCGCATCGGTATCAGCCTCGCCTCTACGATAGAGGCCCTGCGCATGATGGTCGATCACAACGAGGACAGCCGCGTTCTTATACTGAAGACTCTGAGCCCGACTACGTCCCGCTGCGCCAAAGACAACTCCGACCTTACTATCATGATGCAACTCGCGACCAATACAATGGTTTCCACACATTGGCAGAAACCCGTTAATCACGTGATAACGAACTATTGCGCTGACAGGAGCAGCCCCAGATTCGTTCCCATAAATATAGTATAAACCGCGACCCTCCCACGTGCTACAACTGTTGTTTAACTGGGCATATCGCTCGATGTTGTAGTCAACAGCGCCGCCCGTGACGAAAGGCACTAGCAATGTCTTCGCCACCGAGAACTGGCTCATCATATGACCTGCGGACAATCGACTTGTCTCCAAGGGACCCTTTTTCTCGCAAGACCAGACGCAACGATTCGCCTGCATGCGAGCGGTGTTTGACAGCACCATCCAACCTTTTTGGTCGCTCGCTGTCTCCTCTGCGTTGTTGTTCCTCTCCGCCACCGGGAAACTAGCATCCGCGGCCAATGGGGGTGAGGTCGCCGGAGGATCCTGTCAAGATATACCTCTGCCTGTTGTTATGCTGAAAAACAAAGTGAATGTGTTCATTGACAGAATACAAACGATGGCGTTAGTTGACACTGGGATGACTGTGTCTGCCATGAGCCTCGCCTTCAGAAACCACTCAGGCCGCAAATGAAACTATTTTATTGCCTTTAGTGGAGTATAGGTGGCGAGTGGCTTCATCCTCTTGGTGTATGTGTTGTGGGTATTTCGTTGGCTGGCAAGGCGTTGATATCCAAATTTCTGGTTCTACTTCGTTGTTCGCAGGCTGTCATTCTTGCTACCAATTTTCTTAAAACAATGCGGTGCTTCCGTCGACCGTGGCAGTAGAAAAATTCAATAAGCAATTTGCTTCAACCGTTGCTTTTCGAACAAGGCTATCATGGCGAAAACAGGAACATACTAATTGTGATTGATTAAGTGATAGCATCATTTGGTGCCCCCCACCCGTTCGGGTCTCTTTCACAGTGGCTGATGCTGCTTGCGTTGACCTTGTGGTTGGGCCTCTATGAAAGAACTGCTCTGAAAAGGGCATGCTTTGGCCCTGTTTTGATGTGTGCATCACAAAAAAGTGGCCACATTGTGGTCCTTGATTTGTTCTGCCACACCGGTTGTGCTTCCTCGCGGGACTAAGATAACTCTATTCAATAAAGCCTCACGCAGCTCGATTGCGGCACTGCTAACGGGCCTAATTACGTCTTCTTTTCCTTCTCAGCCTTTCGCATGTCCGTTACAACTGAGAAGTTCTGCCATCCAGCCGACATTCCGAGGGCAAAAACGAGAGGTGGCTGCTACGTACAGGAGTGCGTACAAATGGTTAACCAGCGAAAGCTGAAGCGGGCGGCCTCAGCGTTTAGCGGTGGGTTCAACCCTATGTCGCATTGAAGCCTTTCTTAATTATCGGTAACATATTCGCGCTTCTTCATAAGATTAGGCACACATTTGGTTTGGGTTTACTACAATATTTTTTTTACATGCTGCAATTTGTGCTTTCCAGGATCACGATCATGGAAGAGTGTAACGAGTGGTTAACTGCATTTCGCTAAGCGTTCATCACAGTGGTTGTTCTCGAGCCACTGCAGGTCACAGACGTCACAGCTCAAGGCAATACGGCGCTGGAAAAACTCCCGCCGAAAACGAGCGTAAGCCCCGGCAAACGCGCTCCCGTTTTCATCCCACTGACGTTACCACGCCGCGTTGTTGGAAGCGTTTGACATCGCGAGCTGACTTGGCAGCGGAGTTTGCAGGAACCGCCTGTTACCGTCTATTGCATTCACGTTTGCAATTCAGCGTGGCTTGAAAGGCTGCCGGATCATCGGTGCACAAATTCTGTGGCACTCGACCTCCTGGTCCTTTTTTGTACCCGGAATGCAACATCGACAAGGCGAATGCGAGCTCTCTTTCCCAGCTGGCCTTCACTGCTGGGCTGTACATATTGTATATAGTGTTGATCTGTCGTTGTAGTGTATCTATAATGTATTGTAGTGTATTTATTATGTGTTGTTAAGTTCCTGTTTAAGGAAAGAGGTTCGGTCGGGAAAACAGAAAAACAACAACACATGTCGGATAGGCTGATGTAGAGGACTTTCTTCTTTTTTTATTTTTTTACCCGTCCTGTATCATACACTTTTCATAACAGCAGCTTGTTTCTGTCCCAGGCACACAGGCAATCTGGGTAACGACGCCACCCACAGACAAGCTCAAGGATTCGTATGATGAATGGTGGTCCAGACTTCGAACCACGACGGAGAAGCAAACGAAACCCTCCTCAGCTTTAGCAATCTCACGTAACACTTTAAAAAAGGAGACAAACAAAACGACCCATGCAGCTGCAGCTAAACAAAGCTGAAAGGGTCAGTTGACAGAAGCTTCAAACCACTCATTCTCTTCTCCGTACGTCTGTCGACACATCAACTCGGCCTTCTTCACATCTACTTGCACACATTGCAAGTAGAGTTTCCGCCACAAACTAAAGACCGAGCATTTCTACCGCCTGCCTGACCAGTCGACGCTTCTTTTTTATCCTTCAAAAACGTAAAACACAGAAAGCAACTCATGTCGCAGGAACAAGATTTACCCGTCTATGCTTCAGTCCTTACGAATGTGTCGTTATTTCTCAGTAACTTCTGCACTGCTCGCTCTACACGTACGTACGACACAATTGCCGCGCTGCAGGACAGCCTATAACTACAAGAAACGGTACCGCGAAGCCTCCGGGCAGTCTATAAACGAGCATATAGCATTCCTACCATTCGGAGTGTTGCAACCCCCCCTCCCCAGATGAATACTCCAATGAAATACCGTCAGTTGTGCTAAGTTTACAATTTCCTCTTATATTGTTAATTATGCTACAAGCTGAACTAATACAGAGAAAAGTTGCATTCATATCGACAAGTGTTCAGTTGCTGCAGGATATATATATATTCTATCCTTTGGACGCCAATGATTGCTCTAGAATGTTTAGAGAAACAAATGAATTGAAAAAATTTTGTGCCTAACTGTTAAATGAGGTATTTTCTATCGGATGGTGCGTCCATCCCGCGCATTGCCTTGTAACAGGTAACGAGTGTGTCTATCATTATTATCATTGCCATTCTTCTTATTAGATGTATTAGTATCCACAACAGAGTTTCCATCCCAGAATTTATTAACGCTGCTTTAATCTATGATAACTCTCTTCTCAATGAGCAGCTTCAAGCTCGCAAACATATAAGTTGCAAAAAGTTGTTCAACTTGTACCCCCTGAAGTGGTCGAGGGACTTGAGCGTTGCGCCATGAGACCGTGGTAGTGAGGGTTAACAACCTGTCTCCAAGGCTGCGCGAAATTGGTGGGTGACACGCAAAAACGCTCTACAAGAATTTCCCAGCCGGCCTCCACTGCTGGGCTGTACATATTGTATATAGTGTTTATCCGTTGTTGTAGTGTAATTATTATGTATTGTAGTGTATTTATTATGTGTTGTTAAGTTTCTGTTTGAGGGAAGCGGTTGGGTAGGGAAAACCGAAAAACAACAACACACGTCTGATAGGGTGGTGTACAGGATTTCCTTCTTTTTTAATTTTTTACCCGTCCTGTATCATAAATTTTTCATAACAGCAGCATGTTTGTGTCCCAGGCACACAGGAAACCTTGGTAACGACGCCACCCACAGACAAGCTCAAGGATTCGTTTGCCGAGTGGTGGTACAGACTTCGAACCACGACGGAGAAGCAAACGAAACCCTACTCAGCTTTCGCAATCTCACGTAACACATTAAACAAAGGACACAAACAAAACGACCCATGCAGCCACAGCTAAACAAACAGAAGCTTCAAACCGCTTATTCTCTTCTCTGTACGTCTGTCGACACATCTACTCGGCCTTCTTCACATCTACTCGCACACATTGCAAGTAGATTTTTCATCCACAAACTCAAGACCGAGCATTTCTACCACCCGCCAAACCAGTCGACGCTTCTTTCTTACCCTTCAAAAACGTAAAACACAGAAAGCAACTCATGTCGCAGGAACAAGATTTTCCCGTCTATGCTTCAGTCCTTACGGATCTGTCGTTATTTCTTGGCAACTTCTGCCCTGCTCGCTCTACTCGTACGTACGACGCAAAAGCCGCGCTGCAGGACAGCCTATAACTACAAGAAACAGGACCGCGAAGCCTCCGGGCAGTCTATAAACGAGGGTATAGCAGTCCTACCAATCGGAGTATTGCCCCCCCCCCTCCTCAGATGAATACTCCAATGAGATAACCTCAGTTGTTCTAAGTTTACAATTTCCTCTTGTATTGTTATTTATGCTACAAGGTGAACTAATACAGAGAAAAGTTGCATTCATATCGACAAGTGTTCCGTTGCTGCACGCAATATATAATATAATCTATCCTGCGGTCGCCCGTTATTGCTCTAGTATGTTTAGACAAACAAGTGAATCGAAAAAACTTCGTGCCTAACAATTAAAGGAGGTATTTTCTATCGGATGGTGCGTCCATCCCGCGCATTGCCTTGTAACAGGTAACGACTGTGTCTATCTTTATCATCATTACCATTCTTCTTAATAGATGTATTAGTATCCACAACAGAGCTTCCACCCCAAAATTTATCACACGCTGCTTTATTCCATGATAACTCTCTTCTCAATGAGCAGCTTGAAGCTCGCAAACATATAAGGTGCAAAACGTTGTTCAACTTGTACCCCCAGGCGTCGTCGAGTGGCTTGAGCGTTGCGCCATCAGACCGCGGTAGTGAGTGTTAACAACCTGGCTCCTGGGGCAGCGCGCAATTTGAGGATGACGCGCAAAAACGCTCTGCAAGAATTTCCCAGCCGGCCTCCACTGCTGGGCTGTACATATTGTATATAGTGTTGATCCGTCGTTGTAGTGTATTGATTATGTATTGTAGTGTATTTATTATGTGTTGTTAAGTTTCTGTTTGAGGGAAGAGGTTGTCTCGAGAAAACAGAAAAACAACAACACACGTCGAATAGGGTGGTGTACAGGACTTCCTTCTTTTTTAAGTTTTTTTACACGTCCTGTATCATAATTTTTTCATAACAGCAGATTGTTTGTGTCCCAGGCACACAGGAAACCTGGGTAACGACGCCACCCACAGACAAACTCAAGGATTCGTATTCCAA
>WOVY01002726.1:0-55140 GCA_013436015.1 Rhipicephalus annulatus | reverse complement strand
ACACGACCAAGTTTAAACAGCTTGAACTCACTAGAAAGTACATTGTGCGGCTCGCCAATGTCATTTTCTTAATTTGAAAGATTAAAGCTTGCACACTTCATAAATATTCAGAGTGGTGTCAATGCAACGAGAACCTGTTGTTTAAGAATATTTGCCACTTTCATCATAACTGGGCATCCAAGCTGCTTCGCTGCCTTTTTTATAAACATTATTGTAAAAGTGGATCATCGTTCCAGTCATCTCATGTCGCATAGTCGAGTTCACAGCGCAGCACTCAACTATTCACGTATTCTTTCGGTTACAATTTACTCTATTATGCACTGTACATGAGCATTCTTCATCGCTGTCTTGTTTATATTTACGAATCATTTATTCCTGCTTCCTAATACAAACAATACAGGCGCGAATAGTTTGGCTAGCTTATAAATGAATAATAAAAGAATATCTGACAGATGGCCCACCCGCGTATTGAAGTTTGCAGCAAGAAGTTCTCCTAAATAAAACAAATATTCACAAGCTGGGACTATGCGATTACAATGCATAAACGCGATGTCATTATGATCTGCGCGTACAAATCAGCTCCCAAATAACGTGAACCACCGGGCCTTCACTCGTTCGCTAACACCATGTGGGAAACTTGGGTGAGGTGACCCCAGTGGCAGGAATCACCGCCTACACAAATTGAACCATCGAGAAAGCTTCATGTTCTATAGCGGACCTTTCCCGCCAGATGCAAGTATATTGTGCCGCCTGTGGTTAGGAGTAGCTTTTAAAAGGCGTACTCCTTTCGCATAGAATTGCGGATAGCTCCCGATGTGAACGTGCGACACTGACGAGACAATATAACATCTACTGTGTTCATGTGAACGTTTTGCGAGTGAACGCAACTTGCTACGCGAAACGTTAGAGACACTAGACAGTAGACTCTTCCCGAAGAGAAGATCCTTGGTTCATGGCTCTACGCGTCGCAGGCCAGCAAAGCGACGCGGGCATTGCTAAGTTTTCTAAAGACGACGGGACTACGCGACCACTTATAAAGCGCGTAATGGACAAGGTCACATCTACACACACGTTGTCCTTCACTTCTTCTCCCTCTTTTCTTTAATTCCCTCACCCCCTCCCCTAGTGCTGGGTAGCAAACCGACGTGCGTCTGGTGGACCTCCCTGCCTTTATTTTCTTCTTTTCCTCCTCTTCCTCCTGGATTACCGAACATGCACGCATTGAACAAAACTCGGGATCTTTTCAACTGCGCTGGGGACCGTATTTGCACCCCGCCACTTTCTCTTCAGCGACGTGATGGTAGGCGCAAATGCACAATGACAGGTGTTAACGAATGATCCTTGCAGGATAGTGCATGTTTCACTGCTGTTTAAATGTATAATATATATATTATATATATATATATATATATATATATATTGCATTCGTCTATATAAAGCCTTCTTTATTACCGGACTTTAGATGCGATAGCTAATGAGTTTCATTCTTCTCGCTGAAGATGCTGATAGGAAAATGAAGCCCATGTACGCATGGCCAGCCGGGTTGTAGGATACAGTCTTCGCCGTGGCAAATAATCATGGTATGATTATTTCATTCTCTGATAGATTATTCATTCTCAAGTACTCATTCTCTGCTAGATTTTCTCCGACAAGTCGTGTTTTACGAAATCGAACCATTCTTAAATGCCTAAATTTGCCGATTATTCAACCAACCATCGCCAATTCCGCGCTCAAGCTGCAGGTATTTAATCTCTAAACAGACGTTGAGTTTGAGTAAACGCAAACACGAATATTTATAGGGCAACAGCCTGCCCAGAAACAGCGTTGTTGGTATTCTCGTACTGTTTTGGACGCTGATGCACGCGCACAGGACTGCAAAGACTCGGCAACGTTTTGCCGCTTGTAGACAATGAGCCCAGCTCGATACTGCCACATGCTTCTAGCGCAACACTCGCACAACGCAACGCGTTATTCATTGCATCCTCTTGTAGCCACATGTGCATACAGCGACAGCTAGAAGCAAACGTCCGCTACTGAAACAAAAGGTTCCCCGCAGTTGTTTTTGCTCGCCGTTCGTCCCTAACGCAGACACCTTATTGTGAGCAGTGGAAGCCCACAAGTGTCAGCTGGAAGCGCGTATTTGCCGACAAGACTATATCTTTGCACACACTGCACAAGTAGGGGGGGGGAAGAAAGGTGTGGGGTAAGCAGGGTTGTTCACAGCACCATTCGTATAATTGCGCGTTTTTTTTCAGTTACAAGTTTTATCTGCAACAAACTTTTCCCGTTTTACAGCGTCAATGTGAGGTAACACTACTCTGTTTATTGCTGACTATATTGAAGAGCATCAAAAAGTGCTTGACAACCCTCGCTTTGTTATTTAGAAGAACAATGTATTTATATTTAAAAAGGTTGGATAAGCTTCTTAGAAACTCATGAGCGTCAATGTATGAAACAATAAAACTTGGTTAAATGAAGCAAAACAGAGCCACACATTGATTTCTTATAGAAGCTTGGTATTCTAAGAATAGGAAGCGTGTTGAATACGAAGATTAACTGGCGTGTTGACATAAACCTCTAATATTGTCGCGAAAATCAGCACGTTGTATTTTTTTGCGTACAGTGAGCCACATTGTTTGCGCTAAATTCACAGTGTGCAATAATATGTCTTAATTGCTGCGACATGCCCTTAGAGGTCACCTGTTTCTTGCAGGTCTTTTTTTCTTTTGACATCTTTGCATTTAGGTATTACATGCTATTTCATTGCATTTCGGTATTGCATTTAGGTACTACATGCTAACGAAGTGATAACAAGGTTATCGCTTCTAAGCATGTAATGGTAGTCATCGAGTCCAAATAATTCTAATTTATAGATTTGTCATCATGCAGATTTCTTTTAGTCAATCGCTTGCATAATATCTATAGAAATAATTTACTTCGAATCAATAGAAACACAGTATTTTGATTCTCTTAAAGCAAAAAAAAACAATTCTGGGTGTCGAAAGTCATCTTTAACTCTCAAAGGTTTTTTAATAGCACTGGCTGGCGTCGAAAGAACCCCGAAAAAGAAGTGACACGAGAAAGATAATATGAAGGCGCCCTCCATTAGGCGGAATAAAATGGAAGTAGACGCTCAAGCATAAAGGACAAAGCTCTAAAATTGTCCCCCCTGGAATCGGGAGCCGGAGAATCGATCCTTTCTGCTCAGACGTGTGCCGAGGCAGCCGTCCCACAGCCACCCTCTCCATGAAGAGAAAGAATTTCAATAATCGACCACTCACCGTGGTCATTCGTGATGAAAGGGGCCAAAAAAAGGGAATAAAAAAAGCTATAGAGTATTCGCGGAAGAGTAAAAGCTTTCGAAAGGAGAATCTATTTTATCCGCGCTAGGTATCTGTGAATCATTGCGGACTTTTGTCTCGTCTATTAAATATAGAAAGGTCGCGGATATCAATTTTCTATATCTTCTTGACTGTTTTTTGCCCCGAAGCTTTTCGTTGTTGCTTTTAGCTAGATTTCTATAAAAAAGAACACAACGAGTAACGATCAATTGTGGCTTTGATTTTCGCAAGACATTGAGGAACTTTGGTACGTAAAACGAATAATTATAATGACCATTTCAATCACCACATTCAAATTTTTGTGCTGTGAAAAATCTAAAAAAACATGAAATGCTGTTCACACACAACCGCGGATTTACGGTATATGAATCAGACGATTCCTCATCTTCTATGGCTATAGCAGTTTCACTGAGCGCTTTCTCGAAAACAATACATCGTTAGCAAAACCATATCGCCATGTTTTTTAAATGCTTAATTCAAAGAAAAAAGCAGTGCTTCTTCATTTTTGAAATCGTGTTGCTCTCTGTCTTTATAAAGTGCACGTGAAAATAGTCTTAATTTTGACAGGCAAAAAAAAACAAAGAAAACCATACAGCCGTACACAAGTTTGTTGTGTCATGGCGGATCATTATTGAAGTTTTTCTCGAAACTTCTTTGTTGACCCATTTCGTTTTCATCATATGAGAACTTATTTTATTTATTCAGAATTACTGGGCTCTCCACTATCTTGAACAGGCTGAGTTTCACTTTTTTTTTCAAATAACATTAGGATAGGTCTAAGTTTTTCATCCACGTTTTTTTTCGAAATTTTCTTTTATATACAGTGTTCTATGCGGCCAAGCAACTGTTGTATAAAAACGATGGTTCCTGTTACACATGCAGGTTATATACATTCAAAGAAAAAGGGCTGCGATGTTGTATGATGCACAGCCACTTTTGATGTTTTACAAGAGACGCCATTCTACTGGACTTCAAAAAAGAAGATCCAATAGAAACAATTTTATTACTAGCCCATATGAATTAAGAAAGACGTGCCTTTTTCGGCTACGTAAATTCTCTTGTTGGGTAGTGGTGTGCTTCATCTCTACGACGATTACATCAATATTTATGAATATTCGTTGATAGAGCCAAGACATTTTGTTCAATAATAATTTTCGGAAAAACCGTTGTTCGCCATTTCCAATTATAAAATAGTTAAAGTGGTAAAGCAACCAAAAGGTAATAAATTGAATTTGTGTGTAACATGCTTTTCACTGAATCGTTCTGTAAGCACGTCGTAAGCAGAAAAACACAGACCATTTCATGTCTTCGCCGGCGTCAGCAAGTACCCAATCACAGGCGCGATTCGGAGTCTCTTACAGCGAAAGCTGCTATGAGATGAGAACGAGGGTTGTTTTTGGGGCCGTGGTTGTCCGCTGCTGCCGCCACCGTACGTGTCCGTGACCACTATCGCGTCAATTAAGGAAAAAGATACTGAATGACAAAAATTATGTGTGATAGGACTGGGTTCAAACTAAGGGCATCTCTGCGCACCCCGCATTACTACTAAAGAGCCACGCCACTGATCGAAACTCCGCCGCAAAAAGTATACGGAAGGAACCGCGTTATCATGTAGAATACAACGTGGTATAGAAGAGCAAAAGAACAACCAGACGTCACGAAAGGCGGACTAAAAAACTCGGAGTGACACAATAATCACTTCGTAACTACTGGGTCGCAGAATTTTTCGAACCCACTAAAGAAGGCTTAGCTATAAGTATTCATCCTCACCAGTCACAGCATCAACAAAGCGCACAGAATGGCTTGCGAACGTGTAGTACATAACTCTCTTCATCACAGAATAACGAATAATGGTGTTGTGGTTGTTCCCAACTTGAAAAACAGATGGGGCAGTGGGTACCTTGCAAGTGTACTTGTATCAGTAGCCCCAACAGAGTTTACAACAGGCCTTTGAAAAACTGCTCTTTCAGCATTCGCTGCGTATATACAGTGCTTTCCGTGCCCACCCCGCACTTTTATTGCGAAAGCAATTATATGAACACGCTCAGCTATATTTCGCCGGCGGCGTTGGCGTGGGTGTTGACGTCATGCATCATATATGTATACGTATTTATATATATATATATATATAAAAACGCAAGAAAAAAATACCAGAGAAAAGGCTCCGGCACGCGTAATTTAACGTAGGACGTCCGTGTCATGAGTGTAAGGCGTTACCCAACGAGCCACCGAGAGGTACCTCCCCAACTGTTGAAACCGCAAGCTATTCATATCTACCACTTGCCGCTGTTTGTGGGCATCTCGGGGAGTAACTATCGTGTTTTCAGCATTATCAGCAAGATGGCGTAGTGAGCACGTGGCAGCTCTCATCGCTCACGTGCACTTTGGCCCGCTTAGTGAATAAGGAAGCGGACACTCGATCGCGCTCCTCTATTTTACAGTGGAGAGAATCCTACGTCTTGGCTAGCCTTTGAGTTTCGTCAGAACAATTCTGTTGTAGTTACCGGGCACACGAAAATCACTGCAATTGTTGCACATCCTTCTTTTGCGAAAAGGGCGCGCTTTTCAGACACAGCGAAGTAACAACTGAGATGCTTATTCGCGTTAATCTGTACCTGTGAGTACGTTCCGTGCGTTCTTAATGCGTGAGAAACACGGCGAACGTTTCAGATATTATTTATTATTTTATTTACTTATATTTATTTATATTTTACTAATTTACGTATATTGATATTTTATTTATTTACATTCACTTTATTTTAATATTTTTTATTTACACATTATTTCTAATTTAACACTTATGTGAAACAAGGTGTACGTTTTTTTTATTTCGTTCCTTGATTTTCAGCCCCACAAGATCATCGTTTTATTTTTACTGCACTTACCAACTTGCCTATACATTTTTGGTAATTCTTGTTAAGGGTTATTGAAATTCGTCATGTAACAGTGACGTTGAGTTCACCGTTTTTTATTCTTCTTTTGTCCTATTTAACTTCCTTTTTTCTAGTTTTAATTTATCACTAGTAACCTTTTTTTAAGAACGGCAGCACCAAACCCTGGTGATTGTTCAAAGAAAAGGGCAATGTACCATTATTATTAATATCATTATTATTATTACCATTGTTAATATATTATTATTATTATTATTATTATTATTATTATTATTATTATTATTATTATTATTATTATTATTATTATTATTATTATTATTATTATTATTATTATTATTATTATAACCTTTTCTGATTGTCTGCTGTGGTGGTAAAGTGGTTATGGTGCACGAGTGTTAACGATAAATTTTGTGGTTTGATCTTAGCCGCGCGGAAAGTATCTTAATTGACCTGGAATAATAGAGGCCTGTGTATTAAACCCTGCCACTTCACATCAAAGCACATCATATGGTAAAAGATTTGGAGCCTTCCTCCACAGCGAGCCTCATAGGCATAATGTGGTTCGCACGTTTAAAAGCGCAGATATTATAAACTGTATCTTTTTATCGGCCAGTTGAGCATTTTACGTAATGAACGTACCTCGCACTAGTGCAAGATAGTATAGACACTTGACCTTATTCTCGAATCAGATCAGAACAATACAAATGGCGGTTTCTGGACGCCTTATTCATGTCAGCAACGATGGTACCGGACACCAAACGTAAGGAGGAGAACATACCGGCAATACAAAACACAATAATATGGGCAAAAAACACAACGCAAAACAAAGTTCACTCACCAGAATATGTTTTTCCGCATATGAATCACAAGAGACTCCAATATTGCACGCGCGTTCACATGCAGTCCACGTCCACACGTTTACTAAAGAGCGTTCGCGCGTTCTATAGACTCTCTATAGTGGCTCAGGGCATTAGATATATGCTCACGTCCTGCTCGGCATTTCCGCTCCAAGGCACGTTCCCTGGCTGTCAATAGAGATAGAGGTGATGAAAAGCAGCCTCACGTCAATGGCGACTTCTTTCGTATTCTTTGCGATCGTTCTTGAAGAATGACATGTTGCCTCTGCCCGTTGTAGATATTTTCTGTATACGATAATCAAAGCACGTTTACTTCGTGATCATGATTCCGTCTGAAATGTGTGTGGTTGCGCGCGCGTGCGTGTGTGTGCATGCGTGCGCCCCCCCCCCCCCCTTGTAGACTCATTTTTTTCTTGTATTGAGCGTATTTAGGGAGGCCATGACAATTCAGATCGGTGGCTAGTATTATTTCTGCATATTTCGCAGATGTGTCTACTGGTAGTGGAGGAGTAGCTGTGTTTGTCCAAATTTACAACAGACCATTATATTTAGTTGTTCTTTATTTCTACACTTTCCAGAAGTCAATCTGCATTATACATAAAAATATAATATTCAGAGAAGGGCATAATTTATAATTAGGAACAAGTTACACTATTTCAATATTCTCCATTATGTGTTTGTGGTACATAAAGAATAAATAGCATAAATGTAATTACCAGATATTTTGTGCGTTCTTCATTCAATGTAGGTAAACGAAAATATTGTAGCAGTAGTGGGAACAGAATGGCACGTACAAGCTGTTTCATACTTAAGGAAAATCTCGGAGCGCCTGGCATCGTGCTGAAACTAGCGCTACAATCGCGCGCTGGCAGCAGCTCGCGCATGCGCAGACACTTCAAGGGAGTGGAGTTGAACAGCGTCATCTGCTACAGCAGCGCACGTGTCGCATTGCGGGCCAGCGCACGGATATCATTGTTAACGCGGGAGCTGGGCCGATACTCTGCATTATATATTTTCAGAAAAGTCTGCACCGCTAGATAGCACACGAATGAACAAGGAATGATAAACTCGCACGTGCTTTTCTTCTTCGTGTCAGGTGTGGCTGTGCAAGTTTTCGCGATGTTCCCATACAAACTTGCGCAACTTTGAACACTTGACTGCACTAAGCGTTGTGCAGCGCCAACCTCTTAGATTGATTGATATGTGGGGTTTAACGTCCCAAAACCACTATATGATTATGAGAGACGCCGTAGTGGAGGGCTCCGGAAATTTAGACCACCTGGGGTTCTTTAACGTGCACCCAAATCTGAGCACATGGGCCTACAACATTTCCGCCTCCATTGGAAATGCAGCCGCCACAGCCGGGATTTGATCCCGCGACCTGCGGGTCAGCAGCCGAGTACCTTAGCCACTAGACCACCGTGGCGGGCCTTCGTGGCAAAGGGCACTATAGCAACAGTATTCGACCGCATACCTTGTTTGCTGTATCAAAACGCCTTGGCGATGTGTGCGTTCATCAATATTTCTTCGCTGTGCGTGGACTGCGGTACGCTGGGACGAGGGAGACACGACAATTAGCAAGCAATGTGCGTTGTAGTTATTAGAATTTAAAATAAAAAATGAGAATTCAACAGTATTAGTTATGCTGATGCACTGGCTTAAACTATAAAATAAATTGGGACAAATTCAGAATCTTTTAGGTCAGTACAATGCCGAAACGTGTCTTTTTTTGAGGACACTTCATTGCCACAAGACTCGCTAACCGACTAGTGATGCGCCCGTGACGCATTCCACTTAGTACCTTGTCACGTGACCAGCGGCATTGATGACGGCGCCCATTCTTGACGGCAGTGAGGCGCAAAGTGACTCGATGAGCAATATGGGGCCTCCCACTAGCTGAAGAAGGTGGACCACAACCGATCCTCGCACAGCCCGTGTAGAGGATGGCGTGCCAGCGACCTTTTCATGAAGCCCCAGATATTTTCAATTTCATTCATGTCTGGTGATTGCGGCGTTCATTCCATGACGTCTTGATTAAGCAATACACGGAAAGGGCATAGAAAATTGCACACTTACGGTGCGCAAACAAATGAAAAAGCCGCACAAAGTTTAGTGCAGATTATCAACTCAGTTTTTGCAATAACAATGATATGTCCGCATGCTCGCCAGAAATGCGGCAAGCAAGAGCCACCGTATAGCAGACGACGCGGTGCAGAACCACCCACCTGATATTTCTGTGCACACGCGAGCAGCTGACTGCATCACGATGTTACACACTCCGAGATTTCCCCCAAGTGTGAAACAGCCCGCACCTTCCTAGCTAGTTTTTTCTGTTTGGGCCACAGTCTTTCTTGTCGGCATGTGCGCTACGTAGACGACAATTGTCATTCATTGTATGCACGTTTAACTTCTATTGTATGTACAAGAATCTTACGCCATATCACGTAAATTTCTGTGTTAGACGATATTTGGTTACCGTTGTCATTTAGCAACATTCAGTATCAAACTATATTGTAATAGTCCCGGTTTGTTTTATTTTCATCGTAATAAAGTCAAAGGCAACAAAATAAGCATCTCAGAACTGAGTAAAGCCTAAATAATTGAGGGATCATTCAGATCATGACTATCAGTGGTGGCCTGACCTATAGTTAACAGCAAATTGGCGCAAATGGTTGATCCGGTCCAAAAGCACATGTATTAGCTCTCTCGTCTGCCGCTGCTTTATTTTTTCGTTCACTAGAGAGCATTTAAAAAGACAACGAAGCAGTCATGCTGGCTATAAAAGAACGTCTGTTCGTTTTGCGTGGCGATGAGTGAGCGACCAGACGTGACATTCATCACTATCACGGGGTATTCAGGTTCAGAGACGCGAAGGCCGAGCCAGCCTTTGTAAGCATCGTTCCCATCGAGTTTCTCGGTGGTGGCCAGCCAATGACTGTAGCGCGGTGCCTTTATAGGCCACTGATGAGAATGATTTTTAAGTATTTACGTTTATTCTCACTTTGGTAAAAGCCAATATACTTGAAACAACGACTTTAGGTGTTTATGTATATGCGTAAAGTGATTCCTGACATGACCATGTCTTTAGAGCTATTCGTATTTGCTTATGTACGTTCACTAGAATGTTACGTTAAGATGTCTTGTTCATGTCATATCATGCTGCCATGCTTAGCCGCAGTATTGAGTATGAAGGTTCAATTATTACGACCCTGACTTTAAAAGAAGGCACAGCCTATCTTGCACCGAGTCGTCTACATCTGAAAAACGGATGACAAAGTTTGCGAGTTTAAGGATACTTTGAGTTGCTTGCCAGCATTGAACAGATCGGTTTTTTTTCTGGGGACGCACCTTTACAGTAGATTATTTAGGCATGTATTGCTGTAAACAAGTGTTTGGGGAATAAAATCTTTGGCTTGTTACACTACCAGGTGTAACTCCAGCAACAGTGACGAGATGATGGAATAGAAATCGACTCCTGGTGTTTTATTTGTCGCACACGCGATGTTCTTGCGTTGTTTTGAACCAGTTTCATCAGATAATGTTTTATGGAGACAAGGGGCTTAGACCATGCTAATACGTGCAGAGTCAGCAAAGTGACGTGGCCCACTTACTGTCTTCGAGTTGAATCAAGCCTAGTAAGGGAATGTAAGCATACAATGAGTAGATCTAATGGGCTTCACCTGCAGAGAACATATATTTTGTTACCGCATCATAGCACATTTTCCTTAACGAGAAAAAATGAACAGGTCACGCATCTGGTTGACCTTTTTGGCTTTTCTTCTTCAACAGAAAAATGTTGTAAGCCAGGGCCCACTTATCTTTCATTAACGTATTTCCGTCGTGAAAATAATGTTGGAAGAATTCGTATGGTCAGATGATGAAGAAAAACTCAACATTATTAGTAATATTATTAACAATATTATTATCAAATCATTCATATATTATTAATAATAACAGCAGTGGTAGTATCTTGGGTTTAACATCCACCAACTACTATATCATTATAAGAAACGCCGTAGTGGAGAGCTCCCAAAATTTCGACCATCTGGTGTTCTTTACCCAGCCCAGATGTAGCACGAAATATAGAAAAACTTACATAAGGTCGAGTTTGTACCCAAGGCGTTGCGCTGTTATTCAAAATATTGGCACGTTGGTTTTCTAACAAACTGCGCATACATACATTGTTTTGCACGCACACGCGCTCGCGCACGTACACACACATGTGCATGCACTACCCCTCCTCTCTCTACAAAAAGAGAAAACATATCTGTATGCCCTCCCGAAAAATCTCGCTTTTATTGATTCTTTTCAATTCCTGAAACATGCAGACGTATTAACGCCATGGTGATAAAGATCTCGTCACTGGTTCTGAGTGAAAAATAATCTTGTCCATGACCGAAAAGTTGAGAAAGGTGCAAATAAATTGAACCATTAAAGTTTTCGCTTCAAAAGCAGAATCAAAACAAGAACATCTGTTTGGCAAACAGATCTGCTTCTACAGAGCCATGTCATTGCTTGAGACGCCTTAGAAAAAAAAACATATGAATGTCCTGTAGTGAAAGGTGTCTCCTAAACGCGTGCAATAAAATGTAGCAAAATCCTACAAACGTAAGAAACTTCAGAATACATGTGAATTGCTTAACCCATGGGTAGTTTAAACGAGCCCCTCCACTACAAATATTCAGCTACGCACAGACCTTTCTTACTTTGTGTCTTAATTTAAGGCATGGGGCCCTATTGCGCTATCACATTCTACGCCTAAAGGTGGAGCTCAAGCGCCATCCAAATTACATTCTTTTGTGTGCAATAAGCATACGTAACTTCATATAGTTAGGCACTTAAATTAGTACACGTACTTTCTGTGATATGATCGTTCAGGATTTGTGAGAATATTGCTAGAGTTATGATTTGATAATGTACCGCTGATCACCAATCAGCTTCCTCTTTTTCTGCCCCTAATTGTACGCATTTGATATGTTTTTTAGAGAAATGCACGGTGATATAAAACGAATAGTCCCAACTTTTTGAGAACTTCTTGTCATCTGTTCAAGCCCCAAAGTTTTGTTTTCGTCCATTGAAACATTGACGTTGCTTTTTTTTCTCTCAGAATGTGAAGCGCACATACCTTCACAAGGCGCAACTACTTTCCGTCTTCTTTAGCTTGTTAGCTTTACTTATAGCACGGATGAAACACGTTCCATACTTAACGCACTCGCATACGTTCGTATATATTTCGTTTTCCAGCCAAGGCGAGAGATGGTGACAGCTGTCGGATTAATAAAACTTGGGGGGCTTTCAACATGTTCCAGAACTTTTTTTGTGGGGAGGCAGAGGATAAAAATTAAGATAAAACAAAAAAAAGCATAAAGAAGGCCAGTCCTAACATATTGGCTCATTTCTGCGTCGTGACATGCCTTCTTTTTTCAACGTGCCGAATCGCCTGTGCCAACTCGTTTACACTGCACCGCCATCGGTCAACTGGCCAGAACTGCTGTCAATAAACAGTCGCTTGCCCAGAGGGTGGACGCCCATAGGGTTACAAACACATACCGCTCCCAACGTTGTAGCAGTCTATAGTGCAACGGCATCCTGTGGCAGCACTTTGCTCAGAGAAAACAATGAAGGAAGAAAGAAAGTGTTTGCCATGACTGTGCGAGGTGACTGGTTACGAACGCAGTAAAACCTCCGCATTTTGCCCGAGGCAAACGGTTTGTAGCGCACGCAATACGGCTTCCGAGGATCCGACCTGTTTGACCCAACGCACTTTGCGACTACAGATCATGATAGCGCACCGCAGTCACGGTTGTCGATCTTGCCTGGGACCACGGCTCACTCTGAAATGGTCGGCTTCACCAAAATAAAAAAAAGGAAGAGAAAGAGAGTACAGTAACCCAAGCTGAATCGGGTCTCAATTTCTCTTAGCTCGCGTTGGCTATAGTGTTATCTTGAATTTTTTGCAGCATTCGTAGTTCTCTAGTCTCATTTTAGCTTTTCTTCTTTTTTATTATTCATAGTGGAGATCAGCATCAAGTCAGCACATTTCTGAAACAGTTTCTTTCGAAGTGCTGTCTGTTTCTTCTTCTGCAGAAGAGAAAAATAAGATTTGGATTTTTTCAAGCACAAAATGGTGCAGATTCATACTTTGTCTTCGATGTATGCTCGTTGTCTGCTCCCTTTGCTGAAGTCATTTGTTACAGTTGAGATCCGTAGAAAAAGCTATAGTTTCTCTGTCGTAAATCGCTTGATCTGGTATACTCCAGCTGCCCGCTTTATGGCGGCGCGCTATTTTTAGGATATACCGAAGACTAGATCTGCCTCATCATACCAGTTGTTTTTCTTTCTCGGATAGTTGCTGAACCGGCAGTAATTTTGTTTTCGAGCCTAAGACCTTCTTTCATTAGTAGATTACGACATCGTTGCAAAAACAGAAGTTTATTAATGTCAGAGTACTCTCTTGTATGCGCAGCACGCTACGCAGTACACTGTTGTATGCGTAGTTGTTTTGTTTTAATCCTTAGCCCCATGAGTGACATACACTGTAATATATAGGTGCATCTACGTAACCAATTAAAGCAATGCTTTCAAATTCCTGGCTTCGGATTCATGCATGACTCTATTCATAAGAAGCTTACGTCATCCGTACAATAGAGTAACTGCTTTTTGACCTCTCAGTGCAATATGTGGAAATGCAACATCGCAATATCTGTACACGTGTTCTGTTTTTCGGATTATTGTTAACGTATTCTCATACATGACGTCACCCGAGAGGCACAGCTATAGCAGCTATACAATATGGCGCTGCGCATTTGAAACTGGCAATTCACATGCGACAGGTACGATAAGAAAGTAGGGGTGCATTCGTGGAAGCTTTACAATTTTTTTTCTTTTCTATGCTTCTCGCTATCATTAGCCGTCTGCGATTGGTCGAAGCGACACAAATACCAATTGCAGATGGCTAATTGCATGCATAGACTAATCACAGACAGCTAATAGCGGCTAAATAATTTGAAAATTGAATAAAATAATTCCGCGATTGCACCCTAAGATATTTTTCTAATAAAAAGTATAAGAAAATTAATGACGATAATTGTACTCTCTAACGTGTATAGGTGCTCACATCTTTGCATTCTTTCGTTTAAAGAGGTGTATTGCGGAAGCAAGCTTCACAGAGTCATTTGTGTGAGTATAGTTACAGATTGTTCTTATTTTTCGTATGTTTGTTATAAAACCTAGTCAAAATATACGCTTGTTTACTTTTATGTTTTTGTCCTGTTTTTTTTTGTTTTTCTTGGTGAAGAATCTAGACTAATCCAGCCACCCTCTGTGCCGTAAGGAAAAAAAAGTCCCGTGGCTCAAAGCGTGCGGCCAGGATGTATTTCGCTGTACTCTTTCACTTGGTTGCAGGGATGGACAAAAATTCCTCAACTAGGGAATAGGAACAGATCTTTTACTAAACAAATAATATTTTGTGTAGCATACGACAAAAGTAACGAGCGGTCTGAACTAAAACATTCGTATTTTTGAATACAAAATTTGTTATATGCTACTTTTAAAGAAACGGTGGAGGAGGAGCATTTAAAGAGGAAGGACACGAAGGTTAGCCAGGAAGACAGTGGGAATACATACAAGTAGTGGCTAAAATTATACTATGAACAAAATTAAGAGTGAAAAAAAGCCTTGAAACGTCGGCCCATATACAAAGCGTATTTCAGAAAATAGTGTAGTGTCCTTTCTTTTAGCCTTATTGAATTTTTATTTACTGCATTGGGGGTGCGCCTACTATAATATCAGACCTAATTGTAGATGAACTAGAAATTAAAAAAAGTGTTAACCTGTGCACAGCTCATAAAGATATACAAATCACGTACGACAATGAAAAGTAGGTGCGAAGAATCATGCTGTATAGGGAGCGGAGGCGAAGTAATGCGCTTTCCTTTTTTGTTTTCCTTACTTATGTCATGCCAGTTTTATTGAGCGGGTACAAGTTCTGGTTCGAATACCAGTCCCACAAAACGGCTTGCTGTGAAGAATCGTGGCGTCGGTGGATGAGGCTATACGGTGGTCTGTGCAAATCAAGATGGACAAGAATGACCTAGCAATGAGGGCGTCACCTTCATTTTTCCCACATATTATTGCTGTTATATACGTTAAAGCTCTTGTTTGTGGCCATTTATAAATTTATCTGTGCCTTAGTCACTGACTCTTGTGATATCAATGAATTAATCACGTGGCTGCATAAGTGAGTATGGAACTCTTTTTCCTTATAAATGCTGATTTCGCGAGTCTATTTTTTAAATATTGATTCTCAAGAATACTGCATACTTACCTTAATGACTATGCGTTATTCTTCATTTTTATGTGAGTTGACATTATTGCTTTAACCATTTTATTCTTGAGGCTGGTCTCTCATGTACTTGAACTGATCAATGTCACAAATTTATTTTATCTAGGAAGGCTTCTATGACATCGATACCATCCCAGAACAGAAGTCGGTAAAATGATTGATTTGTGGGGCTTAACGTCCAAAAACCACCATTTTATAATGACAGACGCGACGTCGCTAAAATGTACACCAACATGAAGCAAAGAAAAAAACCAAAAAGGAGGCTGTGTTAATTTAGATAACTTGAGAGTAGAACTCACGACTTCCTAATTTGTGATGCCAGATGCTCGGTAATCTACCCAATGCAGCTTCTACGCGCATGCACGCGGAGTTTACTCTCCGTATGTCTCTACCAGCTTGATACAACAGTAATCGGTGGATTGGTGCCTCCGTCCAGAGGTAGTAAAAACATTCTGTGCATGATGACACGAATGAGTGCTAACAAGAAGCGATTGGGTAATTTCAGGACAACGGAGGAAACTGCGGCGGGAACACTGCACGTACGCAGTGATATCATCAAGTGCCGACGTAGTACGTGCTTCCCCTTTCGCGTCACAGTAGCGTGGTGACTCGTCGACAGGACAGTGCAGCTTCCACATGTGCCAATGGCGTTTCCCCGCCACCTACTGCTTCGAGTGCGACTGCCCCGGCTAATGAAAATCTGCGCTAAGCAGTTCAGAACGGAAATGCAACAATAAAAATGCCAGTGGTCAGTGGAATTGCTTGCCGAGTTCGTGGCTCAAGGTACCAGTTCTTCTTCGTAAGTTCCTGAAGCATCGTGCGTGCGAAAAGGTGTTAGCTACCCTGGTAGTGAAGAGCGCATGCCTTAGAGTTGTCCTCGTGAGATTACGACGTTTTGAGCCAAGGCTTATGAAGTTGCAGTGTTCAGTACGTTCCTACTGATTCTATCTTTGCGCAGGATTCACCCTGTGTAATCGGTGTATGTTATTTCTGCTACCAGAAGGTCTGAGTCAATACTATGTACGTTCGTCATCTAGATGAAAGGGTGCTTTAAGGCGTGCATCCACGTACCATGGTGATGAAGTTGCCAAACACTAATACAGATCGTGTAAGGTCTCATAATCACATGTACAATACACAATGAGCTACACTCATGTAAAGACATTTTTACTTCCGTGGTATACCTATTCATGCACAGTGGGATGAACAATGCGGTTTTCTTCTGCTCAGCAATCGCAAATATGATTTTGACAGGCAGACACGACGCTATTATTAGAAAATGCCAGTATACTAATTCGCTGTGTCTTTTTATTGCGCTTCTTTCAGCTCTCAAGATGCAAAAAATGTTAATTTTATGGTTGCTAAGCATTGCTACGTCCTACCATTCGTAATTAAAGCCATTATACCGGTATATAGTAAGTTTGGGCCATGAACACAAATTGAAATTATAATGTGTTTTTGCATAATTTAGGGCAATTTTTCATTACCGTTGATGGGGGAGTGCTGATGTTGTTTGGATACAAGACTTCCATATTATTACCAACTTGATAAGTAATTATTATCTCAACAAAGTTAATGCTGTACGTATCGTTTATGGTAAACGTAGTTACATTCATTCAGATGTGACTACAAGAAAATCGCTGCTGATATCTACCCAAAAATGTTTTATTTATAAATATTGATTTGAAATCACTAATTCAGTGGTCACAAATTCGAAGCAATGCATCTGTCTTGGTTTTATCTTTTCATTCATCTGCAAGCTGCAGATGAAACACTAGCCCAAAGCAAGTCTTTTTCTCTTTGTTCTAACAGTGGCTTCACTTACAACAAGCGTACGCAGCTTAGAAGTGAGGTTAATGGCTTTATGGACTTTATAAAGGTTAGCTTCATTCAATAGCCTGCTTCTAAATCTTGCGTCAACTTCCATCTTCGCAATGCGCTTTAATAAATAATTAAGGGTGAAAAAATACTGAGTGGGTAATTATTGTGCAACAATATAGTATACTAGTCCATCACTTTTTTGTATGTGTTACAAAACGAGTTATCCTAATTTGAATATAGTTACGTTGGCCACTCCCTTTTCTAAACTATTTGTTTTCTTTTACATGCAATCTTTCAGTTTATTGCTCGTGTATGCGAAGAAAAATAGAAGAAATGACCACGCAGACGCATAGAAAACTTTGCACATTGAGCTTTTCGTTTCGTTAGGTCGTTAGCGGGCTACCAAAAAATCACGGATAGTTATATCGAGCGTAGACGTCGTTAAACTGCAATATTTCACTGACTTTCAAAGGAGGCGCGTAGAGAACATTAGAAAAAAAGAGTCACAAAAAGAGAAGAAAATGCGCATTCACCGTAAGAGAGAAGTCAGGAAAGAAGGATAGACGCGGGAGGAGACAGCTCGTGCTACCGAACCCACCGAGTGTCGGCCTAGAGATAAGAACAGAGAAGCGACAATCCCTGATAACCCACTCTCCTATATCCCGCACTTCCTTTTCACAACTCTCTGTGTAGCCCCGATTGGCAGCACCGAGAACGGTCTGCCAGAGCCTCCCTGTCGTGGTCCGGCCGAGCGTGCTATTGTCTCCGAGTCAGCTCTCACGCACTGCTTTATGCTTCTGATGTGGTGCCCTGTATAGCGGAGCCTTCCAATGTAGCCTTGTCTTGCTCGGTTTTCGGCTCTCTCGTCCTTCACTATCTTCCCACAACAATGGTCCAGACGCAAGATTGTCGTAAAAAAACGTTCGCAATCCACAACTTTCAGTGGTCAGCGCTTTGTGGCAAAATGTCGTCGGTCGTGATAGCAGAGAGAGAGAGAGAAAATTCAGGGAGCCATCATTTACTAGATGCTCTATTAGACAACCGCCACGATGGCTCGCTTCCGATCAATCTTTTGCGCCACTAATGGTTTTTTTTACGTGGTCCAGCGCCGACCGAACTCCAGGAGTAAATGACCTATAGCCCAGTGGTGGCGGCCCGATGTCGTTTACGAACGAAAGCGACGAAGACCCGCGCCTGCGCAATGTAGCTGCATTATGCTATGTGGGTTGCACTGATGGCCAGATGGTATATTTCAATGGCACCTCAGAAGACCGATGGCAAGACATCATTTCGTGGTTTGGACTGCGTCTGACATCAGTGAGTGGAGAGAAATACATAGCGCTCCATTCGCGTAAAATTATCTTTCCGCTTGTGTGGCTCGTGCGTATGTGCGTTCGTGTTTGTGTGCGTTTCTGTACGTGTGTTTGTTTGTTTTTAACTCACCGTATCTGCTGGGAATTTGAAAGCCACAGTGTTTTCATTTATACTAAATACACGTCCTACAAGTGTGGTGTCACGCGTTAGTTTTTTTTTTGTGCTTATTCGGTTTTTTGCGCGTAGGTTGGTGTGTCACACGCCACAGCACACTTCTTCATGCCGAGATATAATCAAGGAATGCCACTAGTTCAAGTTGGCTATGACGTTGACAGATATTTTGTCTTTACTCAGGTGAGTTTAGTCGTATACATGGTTGCAATACAAGTTAGGAAGAGTTGGTATCTGTTATAGTATTGTGGGTACTATACAGAAACCCTCAGGTTAAGCCAAAAACAATCGACATGAACTGGTTGTTTGCCCACTGTACAGCATACGTGAGGCATCCAACGTTCGTTTGCACTTCCTTTCTTCTAAGCACTTGCCATGTGCAAGCCCCGCCGCGGTGGTCTAGTGGCTAAGGCACTCGGCTGCTGACCCGCATGGCGCGGGTTCGAATCCCGGCTGCGGCGGCTGCATTTCCGATGGAGGCGGAAATGTTGTAGGCCCGTGTGCTCAGATTTGGGTGCACGTTAAAGAACCCCAGGTGGTCGAAATTTCCGGAGCCCTCCACTACGGCGTCTCTCATAATCATGAATTGGTTTTGGGACGTTAAACCCTACATATCAATCAATCAATCAACTTGCCATGTGCAAACCAAATTATGAATGCAGTCTCGAAAATAACGCACTCACAAGTTTCCTTAAGCAGGAACACGCAAAGGCTAGACATGTTCTGCTTCACCTATCTTCTCTCTCAAGCTGTGGCACGTTTATACAAACAACAATGCCTAGATTCATCTTTGACGAAACCTCCTTTCGCCATTCCTGAATGCAAATATGGAGGCCGTCTTATTGCTACACTGCCTACATTTCGCAGCTCACCTGCTCTTTTTATTAGCGTCAAAACACCATTGTTACTTAACATACGTATTGCCACTGCTCTATTGGACTACATAGGTAAAACGGGTGACGTCTGAACGAGTGGCGGCACAGTATTACTTCGTGTGGACGTCAAAATGCGCCGAAATTTCTGTTAGCTGCACCCGCGAAAAGCACGTTCATCAGTTTAACACCAACAGTTGTCCGGAACAGGTGATCTGCAAATCAATTATTCAAGTGCCTTCAGTTTTGTGAAACTTCCAGTATTGAAGTAGGTGTGAAGCTTCTTGGTGTCGTTTTGCAAGGCCATATTTTATTGTAAGTATGAACTGGCGCCATTATGGCTGCCATTTTGCTGCAGTGAAAGCAACATAAAAGGCGACTTTCTTATTCTTGATCTGCTTATCTTCCTAAAAGTGATGCGCTGAAAGTGTACAACAAAATGGTGCTGCATGGCGTTATGGTAATACCAACTATACTTCATTATACTCGATTGTTGTCCTCCACCTCGCCTAATTTTACAACCCGCTACATATTACTGTAATCAATTGCACTCGACGGCTTCAGTTTCCTTGCTTAGTCATCGCATAATAAAAGGCCGCCTCGCCATTGAGCTTGCCCCGTGATTTTCCTTCAGAGAAACGCCAGTCGAGCACAGCACTTTACAAGCAGTCTGGTCCCTTGGTCGTGGTTCATGAAGTTAACATATTCGCAATGGCCGCTCACGAAAAACGCATTAGTCCCAGCGGCACCCCAGCGTCGAGTGCGATTCCTCTTCGCTCGAGCTGGCGAAAATTTGTCGCCTCTACGCCCTTTGCACGTTGTTGTTTATTCTATATTTTTCCGCTTCTCTTTCATGGCTTATCCCGTTTACAGCTCACCACACGAGAGGAGTTTGCCAAACAATGAAACAAATAACGTCCAATTTCTGGCGTCGCATGTTATTTATTCAGCATCTTCTTCCGAGTTCCTGCAGCCTATCCTCATTGACGGCCTTCGGCCAACGTTGGTAAAAGCTAGGCGTTGAAGCAATAGGACTGTTTTTTTTTCTTCCAGCATGGTGCCGACAGGAAACATGCTTCCGCGTTTTGTAACCACGAAGCATTGCTCTGAGATAGAGCCTTCCTAAAGAAACGCACAGTGCACGTTTCATGCCTAAAATAATCAAGTGTGGGCTGAAGGCTTTTTTTCCACCCCCAACTGCCCCCCCCCAAAAAAAGACAAACAAGAGGTGTTTGTAGTATCCTGAGGCCTGCGTGATGTCCTGGATTTTGGTTTATGTCCGTGTTTGCAGGCCATGTCTCTTTATATTGCATAACTAACAACTAGCTCCACACTGTGTCAATGAAAAATAAAAGCAAGCTTGTATTCGAAACCCCGTTGCACTTTTGGTGGCACGTCATTTGTTTTCTTTATGGCGTCTTATCACTTATAAATATTAAAAATAATATTACCGCAGGACATAACATGATTTATCATTCTCAATTGCACACTTCGCCCAACAAACGCGCTATTGGAAAGTTCAAACGTCCTGCTTAACTTGCTGCCATCAATATCACTTGCCTTGAGGTTAAAATATTGTGCGTAATGGAAAAGCATCATCTTTTCCACTCATTTGGCCGTTAATCTTGATCCTTCAAAGATCTTGTGCCATTACTGTTGCCTTTTGCATTTTACTTTTAAATACCAATTCTAAGGCTTATCATTTAGGGGCAATACATATCATAATAATAATATTTCGTGGTGGTTCAACACCCCATAACAACCATATGCTTATCAGGGACGCCGTAGTGGAAGGCTGCGCAAATTTAGACATCTGGGGATCTTTAACGTGCACATAAATCTGGTCACAGGGACCTCCAGCATTTTCGCCTCAATGAAGAAGTATGTATCAAAGTACTTCGTGTTCGTTTGGAGTAATCAGAAAAATAAATATGGGGGCAATATTTTGAGGGTCCTGGTCTATTTCCTACCATTTAGTTGTCAAGTGAAGTTTCTCTTTCTTTGCATATACTAACTACACAAAACAATTTGTCGTGCAGTCTTTTGAGGAAAAAAAACTACTGGTTTTTTCTTCTATTTTTCCTACCCACTACCTTCGCCATTGTAATTACGTTACTTTATTGTTTCCATAATTAGCTGCCTCTTCGCAACGCAGAAGCAATACCCTAACAGGCTGCTGCAGATTTCCAGCAATGTCTCTTCTATATGATGATAGTGATGATTAAAACTTTGTGTTGATACAGAAAAGACTCAGGGGAGACCGCGCGCCACCCGGCTAATCCCACGTAGTAGCCACCATTGAATCGGCGAGCAAGTCACTTCTCTTTAACTTCTTCCCCTCTAATCAAAGCTCTACGCTGTGATGCTTTCTTTACGTGCATCGTGGCGCCATCACGCAAACAATAGAGTATCTATCAATGTATATAAAACGTACTTGTATATAAACACAATGTATATAAAAAGAGTCACCATGTTTCATTTTTGCCGTTAGTACCACGTAGCAACTCCAGGGCTGCTATGTCGATTGAGACGTACTTCCTCTGTAACTGGCTATTCTTATATAGGAATTATTTCATTTCTTTGAACAGGTGTTACAACAAGCCATGTAACAAAACTTTGGAGGTCGCCTTTATTTGAAGGGTAAATGGTGTAGGCACGTATAATGTGCGAAGTCAAGGCAGTTAAAGAACACCAGATAGTCGAATTTTCTCAAGCTCTCAACTTCAGCGTTTGTCATAACCATATTTTGATTTTGGCACGGCAAACAGCACGTATAATCAACTAACAAACTTGATGAAAACCTAAATTATAGTTCTGTGGAAATAAAAGAAAGTAGTTGTTCTGTAGTACAACAAGACAGAAAAAAGAATAAGGTGTTTGTTATAAACAGTGAAATTTATATTTATCTTCTTTATAGAAACTGTGGGTCATATATGGGCCCAAGCATTCGCGGTGATTAAAAAAAACCCATGCATAAGGTCGGGCTAAAACAAAACGTGGTAGATTCAAAAGAATAATGACTAACGATACGAAACAGTGTTAAACACACAGCATTGCTTTCCGTACACCTACGTTCAGAAAGGATCAAGGTAAATGGGGGAATATAGGATTGCGAACACATTTTATACCGACGTTCATATTTTCAATGATGTTAACAAAGGTCTTTGCTGAGGTATCGGAAGCAACACTTTTGGGTAATCTTTTCGAATAGTCGATGGCAGCTGTAGATAACGAGTAGTTGCTAGAACTTATAAAGCTTGCGGATTGTCTGAACATGTCTCGTTAGACAATGTAAGTATGATTAGTGATTTATTTTATAGAGGCGACGATATAGATGATAAATAAACCTAACCTCGATGTCATTCTGCCACAACCGAGCCTCTCTAGGTTAGTTTCAATAATTAAATGGATCACGCAGCAGTTTATTCATAAGATATTTCTGGTAAAGGCTCCAAATTGCATCCGTGTACTCCAGGCGAGGTTGCACTAAACATTTCATCATCATCATCAACATCATCCAGACTACGTCTACTGCAGCAGAAAGGCTTCTCGCATGTTCCGCCAGTCAAATCAGTCCTGTGCTTGATGCTGCCATTTTATACCCACAAACTTCTTAATTTCATCTGCCATGTAACTTTCTGTGCCCCCATCACCCGATTGCCTTCTCTAAGAATCCAGTTAGTTACCAATAATGACCAGCGGTTATCCTGCCTAGCCATTACATGCCCGGCCCCCGTCCATTTCCTCTTCTTGATGTCAACTATGATATCCTCAACCACGGTTTGTTCACGGATCCGCTCTGCTCTCTTCTTGTCTCTTAAGGTTTCACCTGCCGTTTTCTTTTCCATTGCTTGTTGTGTGGTCTCCACTTTAAGCTGAACCATCTTTTTAAGTCGCTGCTCAGTAGCTAAGTATAACTTGAATACCTTTTACCGCAAACGAGAGAACCGTAAGTGGACATGGAGGAGAACTGATGGCGAATATAAGAACGAAATAGACCCTATACTGAGTGCACACCCAGGCATCGTGCAGGATGTGGAAGTGCTTGGAGAAGTACGATGTAGTGACAATATAATGATACAGTCTCTAATACGCCTTAACTTGAAAAAGGAACGACAGAAACTGATACACAAAAAGCGAACCAATAAGCTAGCACTGAGAGAGAAAGTACACGAATTCGGAGTCTCGCTTCAGAACAGGTACTCAGCTCTTATCTGGAAAACTGGCCTTAGCGTTGACGCATTGAATGATAATTTGACGAGTATTATTACGGTGTGTGCAGTGTGAGTCGGAGGAACGGTGTTTAAACGACACTGGTAAGCTTTCCCAGGAAATAAAGAACCTCAAAGAAGCGTCAAAGCGTGAAAGCTTTGAGTACAACATACACATTAGAGTTGGCAGAGCTTTCAAAGTTGATTATTAGGCGTAAGGTATCTGATGTAAAGAGGTATATCATACAGTAAATTGAACACGCTCTGAACAACCAAGGAAGCGTCAAAGCAGTGAAAAGAAAATTTGGGATATGCAGAAATGAGATGCATGCACAAAGAAATCAAGAAGGCAAAATAACTTTTAAGTGGATAGAATAGTTAAAATAGCAGAGGAGCTTTACGAAGATTTGTACAGTAGCCGGGATGACCACGACCTTACTTTAAGAACTAGCAGTAATCCTGATGGCACCCCACCAGTAATGATAAAAGAAGTAAGAAAAGCCATAAGGAGCATACAAAATGGCAAAGCTGCAGGTGAGGATCAGCTAACATCAAATCATCTGAAAGGTGGAGGACATATTATGTTAGAAACCCTAGCCACCCTGTTTACAAGGTGTCGCTTGACGGGAATGGTACCAGAATCTCGGAAGAATGCTAACATCAACTCATTACATAAGGAAGGAGATGACAAGCACTTGAAGAATTACAAGCCGATAAGCTGGCTTTCTGTCGTATACAAGCTATTTACAAAGGTAATTGCTAACAGAGTAAAGAAAACATTATACTTCAATCAACCAAAGGAACAAGCAGGATTTCGAACAGGCTACTCAACAATCCACCACATTCATACTATCAACCAGGTAATAGAGAAATGCTCAGAATGTAACCAACCACTACACATAGCTTTCATAGATTACGAGAAGGCGTTTGATTCAGTAGAAATATCAGCCGTCATGCAGACACTGTGGAATCAGGGTGTCGATGAAGTATATATAAATATCCTCAAAGAAATATACAGAGAATCAACTGCTACCATAGTGCTTCATAAAGAAAGCAACAGAATACCAATCAAGCCGGGTATAAGGCAGGGGGACACTATCTCTCCAATGCTATTTACAGCGTGCTTACAGAGGTTTTCAGAGGCCTAGAATTGAAAGAGTCAAGAATAAGTGTTAATGAAGAGTACCTTCGATTGATTGATATGTGGCGTTTAACATTCCAAAACCACCATATAATTATGATAGGCGCCATAGTGAAGGCCTCCGGAAATTTTGACCACCTGGGGTTCTTTAACGTGCACCCAAATATGAGCACACGGGCCTACCACGTTTCCGCCTCCATCAGAAATGCAACTGCCGCAGCCGGGATTTGATCCCGTGACTAGCGGGTCAGCAGCCGAATACCTCAGCCACTAGACCACCGTGGCTGGGCTGAAGAGTACCTTAATAATCTGCGCTTTGCCGATGACATTGCATTGCCGAGTAACTCAGGGGAGATGGGTATCCAGGGGACATGGGTTACCATGGGTATCCCAACTTATTCCTCAATATTATTCCTCAATTATTCCTCAATATTACCCCCATATATTTCATATTCGAAGTTCTAGATAATGTGGTATGGTCTAGTTAATACCAGCGTTCAAGCGGGAATGTTTTGATTAGTAGACAATATGAATTTTGTCTTCGTAGAGTTTAGCCTCATGCCCATACTTTGCACCATACCTTACACTATAGTTTGCTAGTAGAGAATATGGAAACTGATATTAAGCTATTTGTATTGAAGTATGCACTCACGGGCTGAATTCTGTGCAACTTTTTTAGCTGGCACTGCTAAGCAGCTGCATTGTACCTGCTCCTGCTTACGTTACAATGTATCCATGCAAGAACGTTCAAGCCTGAATCGCTTGCTTCCGACCTTGTCAAACGCGCAGAAGAAACACAGGATTCGTATAAGTCAGTTGGTATAGGGGCCACCGCTTCATACGCACCATTTTCAAACAAAGCTTTGTCAGTGAAATTTGCAGTGTTAGGGGGTAGTTAGTTCTACCAATGTTTCGGCTGCTATGTAAACGAAGACAACAGTATATGGCCTATTTAAACTGCCGCTGGTGAATAATCAACAGAATTTTAATTATCAAGCAGTGCCACCATATTGACTTGCCGGAAGTAAAAGCGTTGCATTCATGTCAGTGATCGAACACTGCGGAGGAACGTATTTGTTAGACATAAGCAGGGCAACCTAAACGTCATGCATTTCGGGACAACTTCTTCATAAAAGCATTGTCTAACTTCCAGGCTCAAGAAATTGTTCCACCTCAATTGTCTTTAGTCTACGAGGACCAGTGACGTAAACAGGGGGCGGCTCACCGGGCCCGTGCTGCCCCCACACTGAATTTTTTTCCCACGGCATTCAGGGGAAAAATGACCAGTTCATGGAAATTCCCGTCTTTTCCTTGCCCAACCCGCGATCAAGGAGCAGCCCCCCCCCTCTCCTACAAGTATCAGTGTAAGCCCCTAGCGGGAACCACCATAGTGTGCTTCCCGCTGAACACAGTCAACATTGTACAATTATTATAGGAGTGTAAGTTGAAGAGCCACTCCTTTATAGTACACGTGAACAGTTCGCTTGGAGAGCCACTGCCTTATATTCTCACTTCCCGTTTGTTATACACTAACTTGAAAGAGATATTGCCCTACAGGCACCATGAGTGGCTTTACCTTGTAACTCTTCGCAAATCAGATGGCTTTGTTAGCGGCAATGACCTTTTTGTATTTTGTATATTCATTATATTGATCTTAAATTAAGCTGGTACACTGGATACATTGCCTTTGCTTTTCAGTGAGTCGCAACGCTTTAGTAGTGCAGCCAAGGTGACACTGCCTAGTTACAACCACGAAGTTACACACAGATTGTACTGCTAAAACAGCATTGTGGGACCTTGTAGCTTGAAATACTATATATATTGCAAGGTGAGATATTGGGAAAGTTGTTTATTTCAAGGCTGAAAAAATTTGAGCTACAGTTGCTGCGGAGAACGAAGTTAGAGAGGATCTACTTCATTTTTGTGTCCTCCCTATCTTCGTTCTCCGCAGCAACTGTAGCACAATGATTTTCCGTCATAATATATCTACGCAACGCCTAGACTGCATATTAATGCAGTGCCCATAAGGATACTGCCCAGTGTGAAAGGTGATAGTAATAAAGTGGGCACAGGAACAGATTAGGTATGTTTGTGGGAGGATGCCTCGCTTTTTGCTCTATTCAGGTTCTGTAAGGGCACACATACTATGCCTCTTTGAAATACAGGAGGATGCCAGTTTTAAGCAAAAAAGGCGGCGTAGTCTAGTGCGTCATGAAAAAGAATTGAGTTAGACTTTTCTACTTTAGTGTCGTATAATTTATTTTATTTCGACTGTGCCCTCAGAGTCGCTGTTGCATCTGCGTGCCATACCTGAAAAGTGGTTCTTTGGCCACCCCCTTCTGCTGTATGTCAAATCAGTTGTCGTTGAAAGAAGTTCATTTGGCTTTTGCAAAGTTGATGGACTAAGTAAACTTCTGCGGATAATTGTTTGTAATAATGCTAAAATAGAGGAATACTAAAATGCTTCGTAGAAGAGGCAGTACCGTGTCATATTCTCAGAGATACATTCGCGGACATGTTAAGGTCAAAGAAGGACTACAAGAAGAACGCCTGGTGTTCACTACTACGCATAGCAAATATTGCATATCACTAACGCAAACAAACATTCAGAAAATGCGTAAACGCAGCGAGAGGAAGATGTTTTAGACGTTACAAATGCGCAATTATTCTCATAGGCGTCCTCAGTAGTGGGGTGGTTTGGTTTTTACAAAAGTGGGAATTTTTCAGTGGCATAACTCAATATTAGTATTGTCTTTTGACGTTTTTTTCAATAACAATGGATATATAGATAAACCTGGCATAAGGTACATTAAGGAAATAAAATACTACGGCATACTAGACGACATATTGCTCAGAGCAACGGTTACAGTACTTCCTCACGTCCATAGGGCGTACGAGGTTATGCTTCTAATAACACGCGCAGAGGAACTGGTCGTGTCTTCACAAATACTTACTCTAACGTAAAACCTTGAGATGAAATATTGCAGCGCAGTGACACTTTTCCGCATAGCTCACTTTATCGACCTATGCCAGCTAAGGAACTGTCTTCGTGACTCCGCTGTGCTGTAATGTACAAACGTCACAAATATAATCTTTTTCTCTTGTTAATCCCAGTACTGTTGCTTAAATGTATGGCAAAACAGAGCGAAGAAAAGAGTCAAAAAAACAAGCATATTGGCAATGTAAACTGTCCAAGTAGATCGTAAAGCTGAGACCTTGGAGCTTGAGATGTGGGGAGGTAGTGAAAGCGGAATCCAACGGTGACAGGCAGCGGCAATATGGTACACTTTACTTGACTAGCTTCATGACCTTGCCTGTGAGCACCACGTCTGGTAGATATTATGTCCACCTTAGTTTATTAATATTAATCATTCGTTCTCGCCCCGCGGAGCACGCCATGCGGTGCTCTGTTCACTTCGCAGTGAGACACTCCTTTGGGAAATGAGAGCAGGCAGGAAAGACGATGGGGCCAGCTTCTTTCTGCTAGAGTCATCATTCTGCGATAGCTTGCGGATCTTGGGGAGGAGTTGGCACATTGTGTTTCACTTCGCTCCTTCGTCTAGCGCTGACTTTCGTGTTTGCTGGAATTCTTTCTTTTGCTCAACTGGCGCTCTCACTTGTGGTTCTTTGTTTCTATTTCGTCATGCTCGTCGATGCTAGTTCCCGAGTGATCATTGTAGCGAACAACTTGCTCCATCCAGCGTCAGAGGTCTAGTGCCAGTTAATACAGCTTTCTGCCGTAATAACCTTCTTTCAGCACCGTAAATGTGGTGCCGAATGGTGTGATGTGGCTATAGCTATATAACAAATAATAATAATAATAATAATGTAAGAAATCCTACCTGAAAATGCACATTCCTCATTACAATTAGGCGAGGGCAATTTTTCAAAACCTAGGTAAATAGACACACATACCTATATACTGGTGATTTATATACAAAGGTGAGTGACATTCGATATTCTCGGCTTATAAGCAGCAACAGTAACAGCTAATCTACTTGGCTCTTGTTGCATAATAGTTAAACGAGCGACAAACAAAGACAAGACGTCCCATACTGACTCCGGAAGCTTTGTTTCACCTATTTCTGGATTTTGCAAGATATTAGGTTATAATGACAGATGGCTACCGTATTAAAGATTGAGCAAGGAAAGCAGCATGAATAACGTTTCGATTAACTGAAAATAGAGTCATGAAATAGGAGTAAAGTTTGGCCATGTGTTACACAGGTAAAAACATAGTAAATGTTGGGATGATATGAAATCGCAAATTGAGGAAGTTTAACAACGGCCAGCCGATACTTTTGAATGGTATCACAAACACAGCAACACCGCAATAAATTGTCTGATTGTAATAATTACACGCTTATATTTTCCAATAAAAAGATTACCTGAAGAGTAGTGGTGTAGAGAAAATGACTATGCCTAACCAACGCCAATGTTTGTCGATACTGAGAATAAACGATAAGTTTCAATAATCTAATTGCTCATCAAAATTTTAGCTATATATAACAATAAGTTCAAAAGTGGCACAATTTTTGTAAAAGGAAGTGTACGGGTAGAACCCGCAAAAGTTGTTTATGCATGTTTGAGGGCATTGCTGTATTTAGACTAAATAGCGACAGTGTGGTACTATAGCAGCGGATAGTCTACGTCATCTGACGTTAGCATGCACTTTGTATTTACCCAACACTTGTTCTATTTTAGAACAAGAAACTTTTTAAGACATTAGCCCAAGCTTCTCTGCACTCTCTCATATTAAACATTAGTACCTGCCCCAAGATGGTTCAAATCATCTTCATATATCGCAACTAGATGTAAAATGCTACTGTTAATACGCGAGCAACATAAGCATGTCAAACCAGCGGTCGCAAGTTGTTCTTGTGAATGGGGATACCTGGAGGTTAAAAAATGACTCTTGCATAGTAGATAACGACAGTGCTTTGCAACAGTGTTAGTAATTTTGTGGTGGTGCACGCTCTACAGGAGCTTTCTGCTGGAAAAAAGCGTTTGCATGGATGTTGACTCTGCTTTGCCACACTACTAGGATTACTATGGTGGTGCACTCTTTACAGGCGGCGTTTGCTTGGCCGTTTCGAACGTACTTGAATTTTGAAAAAGAAAACTTTTTCCTGTGGAGCTGTACATGAATAGAGCAATCTGACCATGTGTGGACAGAAATCGGTTTCTGACCGAGCGGAGTGGGTGTGTAAAAAAAAGGTCATCTTTCGGCGGCATCCCTTCCTGCCCGTGGTTGGGTGACTCCTTTTTCACCGCTCTGATCGAGACTACCAAAGGACCACGCACGAAACGTCTTTTCCGATAATGCTGGCAGTAGGGCGTAGCACTACCATAAGTGCACCGCAAGGCGTGTCAGGTCAGTCATGGCAACAATTGTGTCACAATTCAGTGGCCATGAGTCGTGTGCTTAATGCAGCTGCGCATCTTAAAACCTGTGAATAGCATGAGCACCCAGTTATTACCATTCATATAGATTTTATGACTCTGTTTACCAAACTAACATTGAATTATTCGTAAACTACAAATGTATTATTATCAACCAACGTTCAAGTAGGTTTTGCCTGGTAACGTTGACGACATCACTGTTTTGATGTAAGCAATTAGGGTTTCCACAGCACAATTAGAATCGCGTTAGGCACATTGACAAAGTAGGTTTATGGCTTGCAAGCAACTTTTTTTCCATGCTTTATCAACTTATTTCTTATTACGGCAGTTGATATACATGCTGTCTGAAAAGAGTTCTTCAGGTTGTTACCTTCTTGAGGTGTAACACTCATGAAGTGGCGGTGGAAGGAGCAACCCTGTGCTTGTAGAGGCAGTGGCAGCCTGTTTCGCGTGAAGTGGGCGTCAGCCGTATGTTTCTTAAGTGTTTTAGCGATGTTCTGTTAATAATTACGAATATTTCCAATATCTTAACACTAAAGTGCCTTATTCTAAGATCTACCTCCAGCGACGCATTTGCATCACGAAAATGATGAGGAAAAAATATGCGCGATCGAACGACAGAAAATAATCCGTAACAGGGAGTAAAACACGTGACCCCTGGGTCAGCAACAACAGGTGCCGGGTATGCTATCCACTATGCCGTGGTTACGATTTTGTACATTTTAATGATATATCTTTTATATAAACCCCAGTCCTCTCACAGTGTTCTTGTTAAATTGCCGTAATTCAACATGACTATTACATCTGCGATTATATACTTGCACTCTCTTTTAAATCCAATAATTTCACTCACTACTCCGGATTAGATAGGCTAATCTGGGCTGGGTGAAATGCAATAATGCACTATATCTACGTGTAAGTAATATTACATACGTCACTGAGCTTTGCGGCCACCATTATGCGCTTTTAGTAGCAATAGCCAGCTTACTAAATTAGGTTCATTGTAAGCAGGATGACCCACTTTGTCAAAGCTGACAAATCTTTACCGAAGCTTTTTATTAGAAATTGGAATTTTTTTCTTGGCTTCTTCAATGTTCTGCAATGTCATTCATTATAAATGCTCCCTAAGAGCTAATCATTACGATAAAGCGCGTACTCGGTGGTAACAGACGTTGATTTTAGTGCTGCCTCCACACGTCGCAAGCTAGAATCTGGTGCAGTGGAGCCGCTATTGATGCGAAGTGTCGTATGAAACGGCTAAAATAGGTGGCGAGTTTAAAAAAACTTCGCAATTCCTTCGACCTTTCGGGGCACGGAAAGCGAAGCATTGCAGCTTTTTTGTCCGGATCCAGCTGAATTCTATCTTTGGTCACGACGTGGCAAAAAAAACCTTGATAGCTTTTCTGGCGAAACGGCATTTTTTGTGTTGAGTTGGAGACCAGTGGCGGCAAGGCACGGCAGAACGTCGTTCAAACGTTGCAGGTGCTGAGGTAACGTTGAGAAAAAAATGACAATGTCGTCCAAGTAGCAGAGACAGGTCTTCTATTTGAGACCGCGTAGCACGGTATCGATCATGCGTTCAAATGTAGCGGGCGCGTTGCACAGCCTGAAAGGCATAATGTTGAATTCATATAGCCCGTCAGGGGTTGCGAATGCCATTATCTCTTTATCGTCTTCGTGCATAGGAATTTGCCAGTATCCGGAACGCAGGCCAAGGCTGGAAAAGTATTTCGAGCCTTGTAGAGAATACAGGGCATAGTCATTGTGAGGCAATGGGTACAAATTCTTGCGAGTGATCTTGTTGAGCGCCCTATAATCGACGCAAAAGCGCACGGAGCCATCCTTCTTGCGAACCACAACCACAGGCGACGGCAAGGGCTAGATAAAGGGCAAATTACCTCTCGTTTGAGCATGTCAACTACGTTTTTCTCCGATGATTTTTAGATTCGGAAGCATCTTATACTCGCGCCTTGTAGTGCGCCGTCCGCGCCGTCCGCACCGCTTCTCGAACATTCGACAGCTGACGCGCGCGCATGCGCCGTCGCGCCGTCGCCCACCATCTGTGCCGCACGCGCTTCTCCTTCGAGAACATTCGACAGCTGACAGCGCATGCGCCGTCGCGCTGTATATATACTCAAGGTCGGCGCTCGCTCGCTCAGTTGCCGCTCGTCGGTTGGTTTGTACGGCGCGTCGACGTCCAAGTTCGCGGTGAAATGAATTCCAACAAATCCACAAACACAATGATCGACGTCCCTTCAACCAGCGCCACCCTTTCGCATACGTGTGTACGTGTTCACTCATTTAACACCCCATTTCACAACCACGTTAACCAATTTAGCCATCGACTCAAGTAAGTCGCACTTTAACACCCCGTTAACCAATTATATGCTCCGCATCCTCCTCAGTGTTCCCCCGAGGGAAGCTGCGGGCAATTTTTTCTCTCAGCAGGATACACGCGGTAGGGCCGGCGGCGTACAACAGATGTTCCGACTTAGTGAATCAGATGCGTTATAGTAGTAGTGCGGCCCAACGTCGAAGAGTAAACATCGAAGGAACTTGCGTGTTTCATTAACAAAGCAAGTAGCTGTTGCGTCTGTGAAGGTGTCGAGTCGTCGCTAATGGCTGCCATAAAGGCGGAAGAAGATGCAGGCTCACCCCTAGGGCTGTTGCTGTAGGAGACAGCATGAAGTGGCATGACACACGCAGATTCGGGATCCGTCACGCAGGCCACCGTGGTGTTCTGGGGAAGTAGAATTTTTTTAGAATGTCGTATTCACAGCAGTGATAAGTGCGGAACCATTGAGAAATCGAACTACACCGGAAGCGAAAATGATGCCTTTACCGACGCATCTAAATGATGGTGAGACCAAGACGTCACCATGGTCGATGTCCTTGGAGGTAATAGTTACAATTCACTCTTGACCTAGTGGTAATTCGGAATCTTCCACAGCTGTCAAACGAAGTGGCCTCTGGGGGTCGTCGCTGAGCGTGCAGTCCGTGTCGGTGAGGAGGACGACACGTTGGCCACAGCAAATGGCCGCGGAGGCAGAAGAAACTAAACTCTATCCTAAAATTAGTCGGCGAGAGCAGGGGGACAGGGCAGCAAACTGGATATGATGGCGGATGCCGTCAAGGAAAACACGCACAGTACAAAACGCGGAAGGTCGAATGACGTTTCCCTGGGCAGCGACTAACGCGGGACCATTGTAAGGCATCGTCACTTTCTTTACAAGTTCACACAAATCAGCACTTATAACCAAACAATGTCGCACCTGTGTCCACCAAAGCATTGATTCGCACTCCTTCTACTTCCACAGAGACCATGTTACACGGGCCTGATGAAGGAAATTCAATTCTAATTGCGAATGTAGTTTTTCCTCCACAAACTGCAACATTTAGTTTTCCGAATGAACATTAGAGGAGAATGAGGCGGGCCGAACTGTAGAAGTGGAACGACGGAAGGGCGAAGGTGAGCGGTATCCCGTGTTTCGGCTGTTCCATGGTGCAGTCGATGCCGGAGGAGATGGAGACTGGTGCGGGGTAGACGATTAACGTCGACCTTGATAAGAGGCCCCACTGTAAAAAATCTGTTTACGCATATGGTTACGACGCTCATCTTGCTGACGCTTTCAACAAAAACGAGATATGTGGCCGCGATAGCCACAGTAGTAGCAGATAGAGCGGGACGAGCGCCAGGGTGGGGAGTAGAAGGCGTTCGGGGCCCCTGGAGATAGCGCGGTCAGGTGGGCCGAAGAATGGTCAGGGGGCATCGGACGGTAGTTCACCAGGGGAGCGGCAGTGACCGATGCGTACGATGCTAGCGGCAACGTCGTGTTTACATCGCTGGGAAGCATAGCAGTGACGTGCGCGTAGGTTAGTATGGGCCGAGACGAGGGTGACTGGACGTGAGCCGGAGAGTTCAGAGATGTCAGTTCTTTCCTGATAATTTCGCGTAATGTCGCTCCTGTAAACTGTCGAGAACACGGTGGAGATGGTGGGAAACCCATGTTCTGCAACTCTTCACATATTATGTCTCTTATGAGGTCCTGGAGAAGTTTGTTCACTTGTTCGCCTATGTCTGGTTGTAGACGAACAGAGTCCAGAGTATCGAGGCGCTCACATATTGTGACAACGTCGGCTATGGTAGCCGGGTTCTGAGCAACCAGGGCATTGAAGGCAACAGGGCCTATACCCTTAATAATGTGGCGTACTTTATCGGACTCCACCACAGCTGAATTGGCCCGCCGGCAGAACGCAAGAACGTCCTCGATGTACAACGTGTACGACTCACCAGAATGTTTTTTGCGAGTGTCGAGGGTTCTCTTCGTTACTGCGGATCGAATGGCCGGTGTGCCAAAAACGTGACGTAGCTGCTGCTCGAAGGTAGCCCAGTCGGGTATGTCGATTATGTGGTTAAAGTGCCACGTCTTCGCCACACCGGTCAAGTAGAAAGATTTGTAATGGAGCTTGGCGCTATTGTCCCAGCGATTAGCAACACTCACGTGGCTGTACTCATCGAACCAGTCTTCCACGTCTTCCCCACGATGTCCGGCGAAGAGAGGGGGATCACGCTGGTGGCTGTGTACGTACACAGGAGGCGCGGCTGAACACGGTGGGGGAGAGATGGCAGCAGTGATGGTAGCAGCCCCGGAAGGCTCGTTCTGTGACATACTGCCAGACAGTGGGGGCAATCGGCGGCCTGAACGCAGCTCCAGGGAGCCGAGCGAAGTGGTAGATGACCGAGGACCGAAAATCAACCTCCACCACGTATGACGTCTGGATTGAGACAGCGTTTATTCAGCCCAAGGGCTCAGCAACGAACGGGCAGTCCGATACCGAGCGTGCACACACCCGATGATGATTGTGGTGACCTCCAGTGAAGATGAGGACAGGGACCCAGACGGATGATGAAGATTATGATAATGCATATATTAGAAGCGCATAATGAATGCCCACACTACATATTGAAAAGGAAAATAAGGACTTGACAAATTACAGGCCGATCAGCTTGCTTGCCGTCGTATGTAAGCTATCTACAAAGGTAATTGTTAACAGGATTATGACAACACTATTTTTAAAACAACCAAATGTGATTAGAATCAATTGACTTCAGAAGTTGAGGGAGTTAGACAAACAAATTCATCATCCCTGTCAAATCTAAACGTGTACCCTCTACCGCAGAGAATACTTAACAGGTGACTCTCTGCACTCTCAATTTGACCCGAATTCTTAAAGTCACACTGTATTATGGCTTTAAAAACAGCTATAATTATAACAAAGACAGGTTTACAGAGGGCTTTCGCTAAAAGTTTTCACTCATCACCTCAGTTCCATCTGAGCGCCGGTGTTGTCGGTCATAATGTAAACAAGCGGATGCCCCTGTGCAAATGTTTGAGTGTATCTGCAGCAATGGCATCAGAGGGCTATATTTTTTGCTTTTATGTCAAAATGAAATCTCTTTGTCTCGCTTGCGCACATTTCTCTCTGTTCGAAGAACATAGAAATCGAATGCATCACTTGCTGCAGCTTTGCGTCGCTGTTCTATGGCTCTGCCATGTCAGACTTGTTGCTTGTGTTCATTCTATTGCTCGTGGCTATTTGCTAAGGGTCATCTATGCTTATGAGAGCGATATATTCGACGATATAAAATTTCTATCTTTGTTTATTTTGCGTAGCGGCTTCCTTCTATCTTTTTTAAAATAAACAAATTTATTTTTCTACAACTCAACATTTAATTCCTCTAGATTTATGACAAATATTTTCAGAATGAACAACAATGAGATCGCGAATGAATGACATTTCCTTTTTTGGGTGGCACCACCACCCGGCACCACCACCACCGTGGCTATTTGCTAAGGGTCATCTATGCTTATGAGAGCGATATATTCGACGATATAAAATTTCTATCTTTGTTTATTTTGCGTAGCGGCTTCCTTCTATCTTTTTTAAAATAAACAAATTTATTTTTCTACAACTCAACATTTAATTCCTCTAGATTTATGACAAATATTTTCAGAATGAACAACAATGAGATCGCGAATGAATGACATTTCCTTTTTTGGGTGGCACCTATTCGTGGTGGGTGGCACCACCACGAATAGGGCTCACTGCCATCTTGATTTGAAGCGTGTATATGGTGCCAATTCAAGCCACCATAGCGTGTAAACCTCCGTTATGGTGGCTAGAATTCCTCCGTGGTGTAAACAAATCGGCGCTGCTGCGACGGTTTACGGCGATCGAAGGTGGACAGAGAGAGAGATCGGGCATGCAAGAAGTCCCTCAAGGAGGACCAGGCATCACAAGGAAGTGAATGAGGGCCAAGCAAACGAACGGCAAGCAAACTTTGACTGTCGCACTTTTTGTTCATGCATGATTCAAGGAAGTCTGGCTTTTCTGATTTTATATGAGACAAGGATGCTTGCAGCCTGGCTGTAGGCTCTCACTAGTCGCGCTTACCTTCCGAGCCACCCAAAATGAATGTATGCCGTGTATGTACTCTGATCTAACAAGCACGAATATTTGCAGCTTTCTGATAAGTGCGCCTGAATGTATTCTTTCCAGATACATGACATGCCTGTGAGTCGATGATTAGGAGAGAGAGGTGAAGGCTATTTTACTTCATGGAATAGCAAATTCGTTTTTCTGGCAGTAACGTTTCTTCTGCGATCCAGTGCCCCTTAGCTGCTGCTTTTTCAATGGAAGGGAGAATGCTTGAGGCCTGTGTGTTTAGGTTTAGGTGCACACACTGTAAACGTGTGGAAATTGAGCGGAGAAACCTCAATCCTGTGCTATACTATCTCCATCTGGGATCGTGTTTGCTCTGTGGCAATTCTGGAAAATAGCAGAGCCTTTCTGACTGGTTCTGCTGGCTGCAATGGTGTCTCGGCACTTCAGGCCTTCGACTTGGCTACGCAAGTTGTGCTTTCATTTTTCTTATATCCCCTTTAGAGGTGGTGATTACATTTGTGTACGCAATTTTTTTATGCTAGCTTTATTAACTAGTGTCCAATAGAGAACAAAATACATTGCTAACTAGATGAATTAGACCTTCTGCATAGTCAATGAAACTTTATTTACCATCAGTTTGCTGCTATGACCATAGCTGATCACTTTGGGGAAGGCACTACAATTTTCTATGGGCTGTTGTTCAATGTGCTGTGTTCCACAACTAACTCAAAAGTATCACTTTTTTGTGTGTTTTAAATTAATGCTACAAGAAACAATTGCGCACACATCAAGAGCCAATCATTTCATTATTTTTTACGCCAGAATGAAAACATAACCCACTGCAGAGTGATAAAGTATTTAATTACATATAAATCATAATAACACAAGTGTTATAATAACCTTATTTGTTTATGTAAATATTTTATTGTAAATGTATTGAATAAGGGAACTTCGGAAAGTCAGTTCAGGTGCTGCAACATCACTGATTCATTCAACACATGAATATTACACAGTCAATTGTGATGAAGTTGACAAAAAGTTGTTGCCTGCAATAAAAATAATTGTACCTTGCCTGTTTCAACTGCGAACCTGTATGTACAGTCTGCTGGTATGTTCCATGTAACCACTACGCCATCGCCGCAGGATGCGGCGATGGCGTAGTGGTTAGAGCATCCGCCTCGCATGCAAGAGGTCCGTGGTTCAAATCCCGGTACCGCGCAGTTCCCAACCGGATTAAAAAAAAATATATCCGCGTGTTGATGGAACTGCATTAAGAGGCCTGGGGTGCGGCCTCACCGGCAAACACCGCCGAGAATGCACTCCCTCACCAGAGAAGGATTGGCCATCCTGGTGCAGTATCTGGCCACTACCTCCCACATGCTTACGTCAAATAACTCACGGCCCTCAGTCCCCAGCAGCTGCGAAGCAACTGACCACGGCGGCGGTCAGATCTGCAACGCAGCAGAGGGTGCTAAGAATCTCTGGATCCGGACAGGCCGCCATTGGAACCTGAACTTGGCCACGTTTAACGCTAGAACCTTATCTAGTGAAGGAAGTCTAGCTGTACTATTCGAGGAGCTAGCGGGTGTTAAATGGGATATAATAGGCCTCAGTGAGGTTAGGAGGACAGATGAGGCCTATACGGTGCTACAGAATGGGCACGTCCTTTGCTACAGGGGCTTGGCAGACAGAAGAGAACTGGGAGTGGGGTTCCTAATTCACAGAAACATAGCTGGCAACATAGAGGAATACTATAGCATTAATGAAAGGGTGGTAGGTATCGTAATTAAACTGAATAAAAGATACAAAATGAAGGTAGTACAGGCTTACGCGCCTACATCCAGCCATGAAGACGCTTCAGTTGAAAGCTTCTATGAAGACGTGGAATCAGCAATGAGTAAGATAAAAACACAGTATACTATAGTGATGGGCGACTTTAATGCAAAGGTAGGGAAGAAGCAGGCTGGAGACCAGGCAGTAGGAGATTATGGCATCGGCACTAGAAACGCCAGAGGAGAGCTACTAGTAGAATTCGCAGAACGCAATAATTTACGGATTTTGAATACCTCCTACCGAAAACGAGAAAACCGCAAGTGGACATGGAGGAGCCCTAACGGCGAAAATAAGAACGAAATAGACTTTATAATGAGTGCACGCCCTGGAATCGTGCAGGATGTGGAAGTGGTTGGCAAGGTACGATGCAGTGACCATAGAATGGTACGGTCTCGAATTCGCCTAGACTTGAAGAAGGAACGACAGAAACTGATACGCAAGAAGCCAATCAATCAGCTAGCACTGAGAGGGAAAGTACAGGAATTCAGAGTGTCGCTGCAGAACAGGTACTCCGCTCTTAGTGAGGAAACCAACCTTAGCGTAGATACAATGAATGATAATCTGACGAGTATCATTACGGAGTGTGCAGTGGAAGTTGGAGGCAAGGTAGTTAGACAGGACACTGGCAAGCTTTCGCAGGAAACAAAGAACCTAATTAAGAAGCGTCAAATCATGAAAGTGTCAAGTACAACAGACAAAATAGAACTGGCAGAGCTTTCGAAGTTGATTAATAGACGTAAGGTATGCGATGTAAGAAGGTACAACATGGAGAGAATTGAACACGCTCTGAAAAATGAAGGAAGTGTCAAAGCATTGAAGAGGAAACTTGGGATAGGCAAAAGTCGGATGTATGCACTAAGGGACAAAGAAGGCAAAATAACTACCAATATGGATAGGATAGTTAAAATAGCGGAGGAGTTTTACAGAGATCTGTACAGTAGCCGAGACAACCACGACCTTAATACTATAAGAACTAGCAGTAACCCAGACGACACCCCACCGGTAATGATAGAAGAAGTCAGAAAAGCTTTGGAGAGCATGCACAGAGGCAAAGCTGCTGGTGAGGATCGGGTAACATCAGATCTGCTGAAAGATGGAGGACCGATTGTGTTAGAAAAACTAGCCACTCTATTTACGAGGTGTCTCCTACGGGAAAAGTACCAGAGTCTTGGAAGAACGCTAACATCATCTTAATACATAAGAAAGGAGATGACAAGGACTTGAAGAATTACAGGCCGATCAGCTTGCTCTCTGTAGTATACAAGCTATTTACAAAGGTAATTGCTAACAGAGTAAAGAAAACATTAGAATTCAATCAACCAAAGGAACAAGCAGGATTTTGAACAGGCTACTCAACAATTGACCACATTCATACTATAAATCAGGTAATAGAGAAATGCTCAGAGTATAACCGACCACTATACATAGCCTTCATAGATTACGAGAAGGTGTTTGATTCAGTAGAAATATCAACCGTCATGCAAACACTGCGGAATCAGGGCGTAGATGAAGTATATATAAACATTCTGGAAGAAATCTACAGGGGATCAACTGCTACCATAGTGCTTCATAAAGAAAGCAACAGAATACCAATCAAGAAGGGTCTAAGGCAGGGGGACACAATTTCCCCAATGCTATTTACCGCGTGCTTACAGGAGGTTTTCAGAAGCCTAGAATGGGAATAGTTAGGGATAAGAGTCAAAGGAGAATACCTTAGTAACCTGCGCTTCGCCGATGACATTGCATTGCTGAGTAACTCGGGGGACGAATTGCAACTCATGATTACGGAGTTAGACAAGGAGAGCAGAAAGGTGGGTCTTAAAATTAATCTGCAGAAAACGAAAGTAATGTACAACAACCTCGGCAAGGAGCAGCGCTTCGAGATAGGTAATAGTGCACTTGAAGTTGTAAAAGACTATGTCTACTTAGGGCAGGTAATAACCGCAGAGCCGAACCACGAGATTGAAGTAACTAGAAGAATAAGAATGGGGTGGAGTACATTCGGCAAGCACTCTCAAATTATGACAGGTAGATTGCCACTATCCCTCAAGAGGAAGGTATATAACAGCTGTATCTTGCCGGTACTTAGCTACGGAGCAGAAACCTGGAGACTTACAAAGAGGGTTCAGCTTAAATTGAGGACGACGCAGCGAGCAATGGAAAGAAAAATGGTAGGTGTAACCTTAAGAGACAAGAAGAGAGCAGAGTGGATTAGGGAACAAACGGGGGTTAAGGATATCATAGCTGAAATCAAGAAGAAGAAATGGACATGGGCAGGGCATGTAGCGCGTAGACAGGATAACCGCTGGTCATTAAGGGTAACTGACTGGATTCCCAGAGAAGGGAAGCGGGTTAGGGGGAGACAGAAGGTTAGGTGGGCAGATGAGATTAAGAAATTTGCGGGTATAAATTGGCAGCAGCAAGCACAGGACCGGGTTAACTGGCGGAACATGGGAGAGGCCTTTGTCCTGCAGTGGACGTAGTCAGGATGATGATGATGATGATGACCACGAATAGAATGGGATTGTTTGTCCCGAATGACATTTGAACCTAATGACATGCAACTCCAATGTGACAGGAGTATAGCACTCAAGCTTTAAAAACACACGCATCCTGTATACATGGTTCACAATGCAACATGGCATATCACAGTAAGATTGTGAAGCACAAGCGTACACTACTATCAGGTGTCCGAGAGAGATTAAGATGCAAAAAAGGCAGGGCCCACCCACTACAAAAGGCCCCCCACGCTATAGCGCCTATTCCCTTAAGGCCACCTAATGGGTGCATAGCAATTCTAAAAAGGTTTTACGCGAATAAGTGATAAGCATGCTACTAATTACACAGAATGCACCCATATGCAAAAACTTCAATGACTAAAGCCTCTTTCAACTTTCTTGATTACAATAAAGTAATACACGATTCCGAGTTCAGGAGTAACATCATACAATAAAAGGTATGCACTAGGTGTTTGAAGCATGCACTGGCGACAGGCTATCACTGTCACGTTCAACTGTTAAAGGGTAAGCATAGGAATCCTCTAATTTTGGCTGATGGTTGTGCGGCTCATGGAGATAAAACATGGGTGAAAGCTTTAAAGGACAGTGACCTTTAAAACACTCGCTTCCCGATTCACGCTGTCTCCTGGCAGTGGTCCTGAGTTCTGCGCAAGAGTACTCTTCGCAACCTACTAAAATATTTAATCTAGCCTTTCAAACTTGTCGAAGCGACAATTTTTAAGTTCTCCAGTAGTCTTCGCCGACATATCCATGTTCAATGAAGCTTCCAGCACGTCCGGCGTATTAAGGATTTACCACGGCCCCTACCGGTACCCTCGATGTGCAACGTGCAAGAGTAGATACCGCGCATTCTAACTTGGGGTTCCCGGTGCAGGCTATGCTAACGGTCATTAGCCACTTCGGCCGTTTGTTTGACGGCCCCTTAGATTAGCAATAATTTATCACAGGGCGTCTTGCGCTACACATGGGCTACCTCGAAGCCCGCGAGTATAGCTTACGCGAGAAACTGCTGCACGTGCTATACTATTCATGAAATCTTGGTCAGTTTGCAATATGTCCTGGAATCGGCGTAAAAGTTACTTAAAATTTCCGATATATATATATATATATATATATATATATTGTGAGCATTATTCATACGCGTCATCTAATAAGTACATACTCATCATCAACAGTCTGACCTGTGTTGTGGGGCCAGAGGCTCGGCAAGAAAAAGAAGTGTCTTGCAGCCAAAAACGCTTTCTTACAAGTAGTGGACGGTGCTTTCCGGTCCCCTGGTCCTCTCCATGCAGCGCTTTTTTCGTTATCTTCGACTACAAACCATCCCTGCAGCTCCGGTCGGGTCGCCGTTGCGCAGTCAGCCTACGGTCATGTCGCAAGACGAGCAAAACAACACGACGTCATCCACCCCGCCTGCACCCCTGGGAATGCCTTCTTGGACTGTCACCGCCTTTCAAAAAGATCCACCGATGTTCGCCGGCCTTCGCGGTGAAGATGTTGAAGACTGGTTGAACGAGTACGATCGTGTGAGTGCGCTGAACTATTGGCATGATTCTGTCAAGCTGTCTCGCGTACCGTTGTATCTCACGGGTGTTGCTAAGACATGGTTTCTCAACCATTAGCTGGATTTCCCAGACTGGCCTACCTTTGGGTAGCAGCTCCGTCAGATATTTGCCAACCCTTCTGTACGTGCAGACATCGCCAAACGGAAGCTTGCTGAACGTGTCCAGCACTCCGGCGAGTCCTATACTTCGTACATTGAAGATGTTCTTGCCCTATGCCGTCGCGTCGACAGCTTGATGGCGGAGCATGACCGCGTTCATCACTTGCTCAAGGACATAGGCGCCATCGCATTTAACGGTCTGGCGGCAAAGAAGCCGACCACGGTCGCCGATATCATCACTACGTGTCAGCGCCTCGACGCCCTTCAACTGATACGTTTACAACCTGAACCAGCAAATATCAGGCCAACGCATGACGGTCAGCTCCGTGCGCTGATACGGTCCATGATCCGCGAGGAGCTGCAGCTCCAGGCCACCTCGTCATCTTGTGAGCTCCGCATGACACCTTCTGCAGGCAGCCTCCGCAACATTGTGAGGGAGGAACTAGCGTCCATGACGTGTGAGCAAGTTTCGAGCTCGCATACCACTCCAAAACCGATGTACGCTCAGGTGGCTGCAGCGTCACCTCCTCAGCAATCAACACAGTATGGGTCAACTATGCAGCCTTCACTAAATGTCCTCGCCCCGAGAGCAATGCCTAATTCTTTTCAAGCCTGGCGTCCATCTAGACGACTTTGCTATTATTGCGGAATACGCGGCCACATCTCACGGTTCTGTCGTCGACGTCAACAAGACGAAAGGCGTGGCTATGGTGACTTTGAGAGGGAGGAGTTTGCCCCTGCTCCACAACATCCCCACCCATACCAACTGTACCAACGCCGCTCACCCTCTCCACAACACTTTTATGCAGCCAGTACCTTCCGCTCCTCGCGCCGTCGCTCCCCGTCACCTATGCGCCATTCCTCGTAACCACTTCGTCCGGCTACCATGGCGTGTGATCATCGCCCGGAAAGCTAAACAGTGCAGCTGCAGGAGGGAAAGCTGCATTTTGCGAACTGCATTGAACTCCTCCGGAGTGCCCCTCAAATGTACTTTCAGTGTGTGTTGATGGTATATGGACTGAAGCCTTGGTGGACACAGGTGCATCGCTCTCAATTATTAGTGTGGACTTGTGCTCCAGTTTGCACAAAGTGAAGACACCGTATAATGGCCCTCCCCTTCGCTGTGCTAATGCGGTTTTTGTTCAGCCTTCTGGTGTTTGCACAGCACGAGTTTTTATTGAGGGCATCCTTCACCATATAAACTTCGTCGTTCTGTCATCCTGTACCAATGAGCTCATTTTAGGATGGGACTTTCTCTCCTCTGCTTCAGCCGTGATATCTTGCCGTCAGAGGGTCATTCGCATGTCAGATACTGCGCTTTCGTCTGATAACTATGCCCATAACCAGCGTTTTGTCACCGCTGCTGACCGTTTTATTCCTCCAGGTAATGAGCATATTCTGACCCTGACATCAGATAAGATCGGTACTGGGGACGTGTTCATAGCACCGTGTGAACGGTACATCTCTGTAGACTTACCATCGCTCCTACTCTGGTGCGCTTTTGTGATGGCATAGCATTAGTTACGGCAGTTAACCCCACTTCACTGCCTGTTGCACTGCCCCGGGGCACCAGTGTGGTTTGCTTCACAGATACCGAACCACCTTCTCTGGTGCCCCTTCACGGAGACTCGCCATCTTTCTCTACGAGTACTGATGACGATGATACGACGGCTGCTTTAACAGCCACAATAAATCCTGGTCTCACGTCAACGCAAAAGCAAGAACTTTTGGGTATGCTTAAAAAACACAGCGCTTCATTTGATGTACCTTCCAAGCTTCTGGGTCGCACTTCTGTCGCCGTGCATTGAATTGAAACAGAAGGCAATACAATCGTACGCCACCGCCCATATCAATTGTCATCCGCAGAAAGGAAAATCATCGAGGACAACGTTGCTGATATGCTCAAACGAGATGTTATCCGGCCTTCGTCCAGCTCGTGGTCATCACCTGTAGTGCTAGTCCGAAAGAAGCATGGTTCGGTGCGATTCTGCGTCAATTATCGAGCACCTAATAAGATCACGCGTAAAGACGTCTACCCGATGCCACGAGTCGACGACGCACTTGACTCTCCGCAAGGCGCTGAATTTCGCTCCAGCCTCGATTTACGGTCTGGTTATTGGCAAATACCTATGCAAGAAGCGGACAAAGAAAAAACTGCCTTTGCAACACCAGACGGGCTGTACGAATTCAATGTCATGCCATTCGGTTTGTGTAATGCTCCAGTCACGTTTGCACGCATGATGGACACAGTTCTACGCGGCCTAAAATGGAAAACTTGTCTCTGTTATCTAGATGACATCGTCATTTTCTCATCTTCTTTCCCTCGGCATCTTGATCGTTTGGACAAAGTTTTGACGTGTATTTCTAGTGCTGGACTTCAACTTAACACAAAAAATGCCATTTCGCCAACAAGAACATCAAGGTGTTGGGCCACCTTGTCAGCAAAGATGGCATTCGTCCGGATTCTGACAAGCTTGCTGCCGTGATACGCTTCCCTAGGCCAGAAAATCAGAAACACCTACGAAGCTTTCTGAGCCTGGCATCTTACTTCCGCCGCTTCATTAGTCAATTTGTTGCAATCGCGTCGCTACTGCACAAGCTGCTCACATCCGTATCAACTTTCGCTTGGAACGACGACTGCGAGCGTGCCTTTCAAGCCCCCAAGAGTGCTTTAACGTCCGACCCTGTTCTGTGCCATTTCGACGAGAACGCACCTACATGTCTGCACACCGATGCGAATGGCCATGGCATTGGTCCAGTTCTTCTACAACGGGATGCCACTTCACGGGAAAGAGTTATAGCATATTGTCGCGGTTCAACGTAAGCAGTGCACCGAGACGTTGAGTCCGAGAACCGACGGCGTGTGTTTTTATGCAGGAGCCAAGAGCAGGCGAGCAAAACAAAATCACGTCGTCTTCTTCAGTCCCCCTTTTCACGAGACTGTTGGCGCGCACATCGTCTTCGTTCTTTGTTTTGTGCGCGGCATTTGCCTCCCCTTAAAAGAGCATCGCCCCGATGCTATAGCTGAGACAGTAATTTGCGCAAGAAGTCACTTTGTAGAAGCGACGGTGCCTCGCAGAGTCACTCGCTGACGTATGGCTTTATGCGCACTACGTGCACAAGCTCAGGTCGGTGCTGGCGACGCCTTGAACAGTTTGGGCTATCCGGGACGACTTCATAGGTAACGTCACTTAGTCGTGGCAGCACTCGATAAGGTCCGAAGTACCTTCTGAGCAATTTTTCGGATAGTCCCCGTCTTCGTACAGGCGTCCACACCCATACCCTGTCCCCGGTTTCGTACGTTACAGGTGTATGACGTTGGTTATAGCGGCCTGCGTCGTACTCTTGCTGTATGTATATTCGCAGACGTGCGAGCTGCCTGACTTCCTCTGCGCGTTGAGTAAATGCGTCAGCACTCGTTTCGTTGTCATCGCATTTGTGTGGCAGCATCGCGTCTAACATCGTTCTTACTTCTCGTCCCTAAACAAGGCTGAATGGGGTCATCCGTGTGGTTTCTTGTTTCGCAGTATTGTATGCGAACGTTATGTAAGGGATAATCTCGTCCCAGTTTTTGTGTTCGAAGTCCACATGCATTGAAAGCATGTCTTCCAGAGTTTTGTTAAGTCGCTCGGTCAACCCGTTGGTTTGTGGATGGTAAGCTGTCGACTTGCGATGAATAGTACGACTGAGCACCAACACATGATCTAAAAGCGCGGCCGTGAATGTGGTTCCGCGATCTGTTATAACGATCGATGGCGCACCGTGTCTCAGCACAATGTTCTCTATGAAGAACCGGACTACCTCCTCTGTTGTGCCTCTCTGGATGGCTTTTGTCTCGGCGTAGCGAGTAAGGTAGTTGGTCACCACTATAACCCAACGGTTGCAAACACTAGAGGTGGGAAGTGGGCCCAAAGGTCCATTCCAATCTGGTCAAACGGCGTTGTCGGGATCTGGACAGGGTGTAGCAAACCGGCTCGTTTCGTTGGAGGTGACTTCCGCCACTGGCAATCGAGGCAGGATCGAACATGATGCTTTACTGTAGCGGTGAGTTTAGGCCAGTAATATCTCCCTCGAACTCTGCTCAGTGTGCGCGTGTAGCCTAAATGTCCAGATGTTACCTCGTTGTGGCACGCTTGCAACACCTCAGAACGAAGAGTGGTAGGGACGACAAGCAGGTAGGTGGACCCGTCTGACGGGAAGTTCATTTTGTAAAGGACATTGTTTCGCAAACAGAACGACGATAGTCCTCTTGTAAAGGCTTTGGGTGCATTCGGGCTTCGTCCTTCTAAATAATTAATCAAGCCAAGTAGCTCAGGATCGTCATGCAGGTGATCTGCTATGGTTGACGTGTCGAGGATTCCGAGGAACGCTGTCTCTTCATCAAAAGCAGCAGCTGACTCTATTCGTGATCGAGATAGGCAGTCGGCGTCCGTGTGTCGTTTTCCCGACTTATACATCATCATTATATCAAACTCCTGTAGTCTAAGGCTCCAGCGTGCCAATCGCCCGGAAGGATCTTTCAGACTTGTTAACCAACACAACGAATGGTGGTCACTGATAACCTTGAATGGGCGGCCGTACAGGTATGGGCGAAATTTCATAACTGCCCACACCACGGCGAGGCATTCCTTTTCAGTTGTCGAGTAATTTGCTTCTGTGCGTGACAGAGTTCTGCTTGCGTAAGCGATCACTCTTCCTCGTCATCCTGGCGCTGTACAAGCACAGCTCCGAGGCCAACATTGCTGGCGTCAGTATGGAGCACTGTAGGGGCTGTGTCATCAAAATGGGCAAGCACGGGGGTCGTCTGTAGACGTAGGCGCAAGTCATTGAAAGCATCTTCCTGTTCGTCGCCCCAAACAAATGCAACGTCATCCCTCGTGAGACGAGTTAAAGGTGACGCAATGCGCGCAAAATCTGGAATAAATCGCCGATAATATGCACAGAAACCCAGAAAACGCCTCACTGCCTTTTTATCTGATGGTGTTGGAAACTGTGCGACGGCGGCAACTTTTTCGGGGTGTGGACAAACTCCTGCGTAACTGACGACATGGCCAAGAACTGCAGTTCCTCAAAGCAGAAGTGACATTTCTCCGGCTTGAGCGTCAGGCCTGCGGCCCGTATGGCTTGCAAGACCATTTGCAATCGTTCAAGGTGTTCGTCAAACGTTGTAGAAAACACAATGACGTCGTCAAGGTATACTAGACAGGTTCTCCATTTAAGGCCAGAGAGAACGGTATCCATGAGACGCTGGAAAGTAGCAGGAGCGGAGCACAAGCCAAATGGTAAAACCTTAAATTCGTACAGTCCGTCTGGCGTCACGAAAGCGGTTTTTTCACGATCCCTGGGGTCTACTTCAATTTGCCAATATCCGCTCTTTAAGTCCATGGAAGAGAAGTAACGTGCGTTTCGAAGCCTGTCAATCGAATCATCTATGCGGGGAAGCGGGTACACGTCCTTTTTTGTAACCTGATTTAGCTTTCGATAGTCCACACAAAAACGCAGGCTGCCGTCCTTCTTTTTCACTAAAACAACAGGTGATGCCCAGGGGCTTTTCGACGGTTGAATGACGTCGTCTTGAAGCATTTTTGTTACCTGCTGTTCTATCGCTTCTCGCTCTTTTGAAGCCACACGGTACGGATTTTGATGGATTGGTCTAGCCGTGTCCTCTGTGATGATTCGGTGCTTGGTCAAGGACGTCCGGCCAACTTTCGAGGTCGACGCAAAACAGTCGTGGAACTCGTCTAGCAGCACAAGCAGGCGTTCCCGCTGTTTCTGAGTTAAAGTAGGGCTGACGTCAAGGTTAGGTGCTAGGTCACGTGGGTCTTGTGCAGGTGTTGCTTCGAGTGCTGAAAAGCAGTCATGAACATCTGCGATCTCGTCGAAATGTGCCAACGTTGTGCCTTTTGGAAGGTGCCGTCGCTCGGAGGTGAAATTGGTCAACAGCAAGTTCGTTGGGCCATCGGTGACATTGACTATTCCTCGTGCTACGGAAATCCCGTGAGTGAAAAGCAGCGAGGTTAGTTGGTCGGCGACTCCTTCACCGTCGAACGGTACGTCACATGCTACTGAAACGAGGATACACGGTCGAGGCGGCACGACTATATAGTGGTCTTTGAGACGAAAGGATTTGTGCTCTGGTGATGTATGATCAGTCAGACGAGCACTCTCGTAAAATGATACCACGCGGTCCGGGATGTTGATTATTGCACCATGCTCTCTGAGAAAGTCCATTCCTATAATTAAATCTTTGCAGCACTCTGGGAGAACAATGAAAGTCGCGACGGAAGAAGAATCTCCTATGCTGATTCTTGCTGTGTATCTTTCTGTGGGGAGCAGCAATTGACCACCCGCTGTTCTTATATGTGGTCCTGTCCATGGCGTTCTTACTTTTCTAAGATGATCAGCCAGCTTCCGAATTATTATGGAAAAATCAGCACCCGTCCCTACTGAAACGTTCCGTAATATGCGGAGACCTCACATACGGAATTATTGGAATATGGAAGACGTATGATGCGGACTCCGCATAAGACGTATGATGCGGACTCCGCATAAGACGTATGATGCAGACTCCGCATAAGACGTATGATGCGGACTCCGCATCTTATGGAAAGACGTATCATGCGGAAATTACTGAAATGTGTGCATGTTACGTCTGAATCTAGTGCAAAGCAATATAATGTGTAAATTGAATAGACGTCCACATCCTGAGTACATGCAATACTGTGTACAAATCACAATATTTCTTAAACGTGCATGATGAGGGATTGAATCATCGGCATCTTACTAATTGTCGTGATGCGGAAGCAAAATTACCTTTTAAATAAAATACATTACAAAACTACCAAATTAACATGCTAGCGATCATAAATGGTGGTTATATTGCAACACATTAATGCAGTGTTCTATGCAAGACTTAAAGAACTTATAAAGTTATTATCAAAAGAGAAGCTATAATATACACATCAGCTCTGCTACAATCAATATATTTTTTATTTGTCTGTATGCTCCAGCTGTGAATAGTGACATTGCAGTGTTGATCGTACACAAATGAGGTGACTGCACCGCAATTTCACGAGCTCCACCTAAGCCACGGGATGGTGGCACAATGTAACACCAATTTTAAAATGAAATCTTTAAACATAAATAATAATCATAGCACTGTGAAAGTGTGGCGCTGTGTTTATCTCATGAATGCCTTGTGAAGATCGGCGAAATGCTGCTTGAGGCTCCGGCACCACTGTAAATTTCGAAGGTCACTGCGATAGAACTTATGTGTCCTTCATAGGCACCTGAAAATGAAAATAATTGGCACAAATAATGTCAGACACACATTTTAGCACAATACTTTACATGCACAAGAAATATAACACACAGAATGAAACTAAAAATTTAAGGCACACAATCCTTCATGTTATGCATATGTGAATAATAGAAGGAATGAGTGTATAAATTAGTTCTGCCACATCAAAAAAACAGCATGCTTATCACAGTGAAAATAACTAGGTTGTCATGATTTTCAATGGTAGAGATAATCGATTAATATGTCCTTATGAAATTATGATTTAAACGCTTCCTGCACAGTAAAACTTTAGGAACTGCAAGTGAAAGCTCTCAATGTTCATTTATTAGTGTGTGCATGTACATCTGCTGCCTTTATACTATACAGTTTGTGCACAAAATTGGCATTTTGAACAATTTTGAGAGTTAAACCTATGCAACTTATGAAGGTTCAAATCACCAAGAAAGCAAGCAGGACCAGGCAGGTGCCATTAAAAGTCTGTGCAAGCCAGATAACTATAACCGAACTGCACACATATAGGGGAGCAAGAGTAACAGAAATTCGGCTGCTGACCCGCATGTCGCGGTATCAAACCCCGGCTCCATTTCCGATGGAGGCAGAAATGCTGTAGGCACGTGTGCTCAGATTTGGGTGTACGTTAAAGAACCCCAAGTGGTCGAAGTTTCCAGTGCCCTCCACTACGGCGTCTCTCATAATCATATAGTTGTTTTCGGACGTGAAACCCCACATATAAATTAAGAATAACAGAAATGAACTGCCAACAGAAAAGTTGGGTGCGTGTGCTATCTGTACACCTTACTACATACAGCATGCTCATTTCATTTTGAATACCGATATTGAAAATAACTGCTCTATTAGAAATGTAAAAGGTGAGGTAGAACTGAACGACTCTACAAAAAGTGACCCTATTATGACATCACATTTTCTTATAACAAAATTGACTAAGACTCTCAAATATCATTATGCAAGAAAAAAATTCTTGAAAAGAACAATCAAGTTTGAAGTCATAATTATTTATATGGCTACTATGACTATAACCAAGAAATCGACCTCAACATGGCTAATGTTAGTTTTAATGCCTATGTTCACTAGACAATGAACTATACCACAAAAAGCACAGCGTTCAGGCAAAGCACCACACAAAAAAAAGCAGTCCTTTTTGTTATTACCTACAATGTCTTTAAATTGGTATTTTTACCTCTACTTTCCGCTTTTTATCAAAGTAACTGGTGTGAAACAAGTTCGCTGAAAATGCACTGTGCCTCCAAAACTTGTTGGTTGAATCTGAATTCTTAAAAAATGGTGAAGCTTGCACTAAATTAGGCTCCACAAGCCTTGGAACAGTGAGACTACATGACTCTTAGGACTACTTTAGTTACTTGTGTTTTGTTTCTGGGCCTAAGCATAAAGACAAGGGCTTAACTGAATTGCTGCTAACAAACAAATGCTTTCGAAATTGCCCGAGCGTCAAAGGATGCTCAGCCATTTGTTGTGTTTTGCACTGGGCTATTCTACACCAAACATACAAACCATACTGCCTGGCGACCATCACAGATGTATAGTTTAAAAAATGATGGTAATTTACTCTTCTGAAAATAGTTATTTGCAGAAATGTTTTGTAGAGAAAAGAGTAGTGGTCACGTGGGTACCTTCAGAATTTCGCAGATTGTCGTGCGGGTGTCATTTGTGAGAAAAATTTCAAAGTACCGCTTTTTCTTGCCATATCAAATTTGATCTACATATTAAGTAAAGATGCTTCTTAAAGTATTTGAAGTCAAGTAACATTAGTGCAATTTTTCTGCTACATAGGCTTTGAAGAATTCAGCCAAACTGTTTATCGTTCGCATTTCTTGTATGGCAATACTGCATTTTGTATGAATATTTGAGCCACAAATACTCACTGCACAGAAGTTATATTTTACGAAAAAAAATAATGTTAGGTCCAGATTACAAATATCACTATATAATTGTTTTTGTTTACATTGAGATGCAATTTGAGCTGTGTGTTTGTCTAATTGAAAATTACTTTTATATGTAAGTTGAAAGCAAACAAACAGTTCTTGTTACATGGCAAGTGTTATCATTACAATTTTTGTTTAAATGAGGAAAATGATTTTTGAAGTCTCCTATTGAGGGCCATGGGGAACTTCGGAATGGAAGCTGTCGTACATCAAATGCAGAAAACAGCCATCATAAGAAAACATCAAAAATTCATTTCTACTTTAAGACAAAGTGTAATCATATAACTTGCCATATAAAGAGAACTGCTTCCTTGCTTTTGATGTGACGAAAAAATTGCACTAATATTACTGAGCTTCATGCATTACACACAATCACCTTTACTTAATACCAAGACCGAATTTGGTGTAGAAGAGGCAGTATTTTTGAAACACTTTACTTTTTACAAACAACACCCAGACGACATCCTGGGAAGTGCAGAAGGCACCAACGTGGCCTAATATTTTGTTCTCTGCGATATACTTCAGCATTTTGCTGTTTTCAGAAAAATACAGTAAACGAGCACAACATTTTTTCTCAAAACACATTTAGGGAGGTTGGCAAAATGGCTGGGATGTTTGATGCGTAATTGCCTCACTGCCAGCATTTATTCTTCCGAAGCTCAAGCTATCACCTCTCTGTTACTGCCTCCCTCACATACAATGCCTGCATAGGAAAGAAAAAGAAAAGGCAGGGTCCGACAAAGTTCACAAGGCAAGATATTTTCATGTTGGATAAATTAATTACTATGAACAGCAGCAAAATAACATTCATTTTGAGTAGTCCAAGACACAAGCTATATACCAGCATACTAAGAGCCAAGCACAAACTTTTCAATTGAACGTGTGTGGTGATAGACAGGAAGCACTTATTGCAAGACTGATCAGTCTGTAATTAACTAAATGAAGTACAATGCACTGTTTAATCCAACACCACATAGAAATCTTTGCTATAGCAAAGCCGTGTGTCATTGATTCATGCACTAGATGGGACAATGCAAATGTAACAAAAGGTGAAAAAAACAAGAAAAAAACGAAGAAAAGGGGGGATGCAAAGTAGGAGCAGTGTAGCACTACTTTTACTTTGCATTCCCCTTTTCTTTCTTCTTTTTTCTTCTTTTCTATCATTTATCTTTTTTTTGCTTCCCTTACCCCCAACCTCCGACAGGAGAACACTTTGTATCAGCGCAACCTAACTTGAAAATAAGCAAGGGCTGCACTCTTCTGCGTTTTAGGTTTTTTTTTCAGACAAACATTTCCAACAGGCACACACGCCTATACCAAAAGATGATGTCATTACTGACCCCATTTAAACTAACACGCCAAGGATGACAAGGTGACTTCTAAAAAAATATGTCCTCCTATCGCAACATCAACCAGCCTGTTTGAAGCACTTCTACTGTTCACCCTGATTACCCCACTAGATGTTTCCATCTGTCGACTCACATCTTCATTTTGGATAACACTAAGACGAGCTTACATTGATGAATATGCACGAAAGTTTAGTGATGTATCATGTATCAGATTAAGCAACTCTGTTAAAAAATTATTTATAGCTTGCTTCCAGGCTTTTTATACTGTAGCCTGAAACTTCGTAATGTCTTCTATGCACATGAACCAGATTGACAACGTAATGCACAACATGCTTAAGAATACTGCGAGGAACAAGATAACGACAAAACGACCAGCCACCCAAACTTTTCGCTGTACATGTTTATAAAACGTTCATGTACCCCAAACGAGGTGCTTATGATACAAGCCGAAAAAACCTACAAGTAGGGCCTTGGAGTCTTCTGGAAGTAGACGTGTTGCATTTTTTTCTGTAGAGGGCTTTACACCTATAAGTGAGGAACAAAACTCCTGTATAATGAAGAATGTTGGCAGCTATCAGTTATAGAAAAACCTATTGCAGCTAATCTTTCCCGACACATCTGTACATTTAGAGAGGTGACGTAGCTTCTGTGATTGTGGCAGTAACTCCAACAGGACCAGTGCGAAAATTGGCACTACTTGGCTAGACAAATGTCCAAACATGCCTGCCCGACTCCCTCTAGCCATCCTGGCTGAATCTTACACATGATTTCTTAACTGCTGGCTGGACAAAAACAAAACCACTGAAGCACTCACAATACACAGCGTGAAGTTCCTCTGGAGTAGTCAACTCGTCTTCTGCGATGAAAGAGCAGCACAGTGTACTGATAAGGCACTCCTTGCAATGGTTTTCAATGCCACACAGTGACCTTGCTGTTTCCTGTCGAAGAGAGCTTCGGGAGCTTGGAGGGTGCTTTGCTCTTTTCTGGGGGCTGCTGCCGCTCCTTGTTTTCTGCTCAAGGTCAACCTGCATAAAGTTGTAGACGAGGCTTTAAGAGTTGTATATAATGATATACAAATTTTCGCTGAACAAACATTTCCTCGTGGCACACTGAGGAATTTCTTATAAAACTTAAGGCCTCGTATATGCAAACATTTACAATCGATCCGAAGATGCACTCGACTCTAAAGAGCAGTTTGTTATGTAGTGTATATAAAGAAAGGTCATTCAGCACAACCACAACTACAGTTGCACACGAAAACGACATTTTACACAATCCTGTTATTTTACACGGTCTGTTTTACATGGTCCTGTTTTACACAATCTGGTCTGCATGAACTCTTTGAACCGGGCACCATATAGGTTGAAAGACCACACACAGACTTTGAGGACAAACCTAGTTTCCCGTGGAGCATCCTCTTGCACTATAACAACACATCTCAATCTAGTTAGTTGGTCAGAACGAGGTGAAAACAGCTCGCACTTGAAAAGCACAGCGAAGGAATGACGCCTGCACCCTGTGCTTTCTGTACGTTCTCGTTGAGGGTGCGGTTTTCACCTTATCCTTATGCAATTTCGCATTTATAACATTGTTCGCTGCATAATCTTTGTGGCGTTAAAGTGTGTGATACCGTCATGTGTATTCCATGTAATTTATAAAAATAGAATACAAAATAGCTTGATTCAAAAATAACAAAGTGCAT